>CAUYQV010046507.1:0-22944 GCA_963574575.1 Galagoides demidoff
AAAGATTTAAACTTAAGACATAAAACTATAAAAATACTAAAAGAAAGTGCAGGGAGAACGTTTGAAGATTTTGGCCTGTGGAAATATTTTATGAGGAGAACTCCCCCCTGCCCCCGGATAATTGAAGCAGCACAAAAAATATATTGCTGGGATCTGAGCATGCTAAAAAGCTTCTGCACAGCTATGGGCAGTGTAAGTTAAGCAAATAGACAGCCTTCAGAATCAGAGAAAAAGTCAAACTAATCAATCCACTCACCTTGGCTTCCCAGAATGCAAAGATTACAGGTGTGAGCCACTGTGCCTGGCCTTCTTAAAATTTTTTTTTGCAACGTTGTTCTCTCTAGTTTTTTCTTTTCTTTTTTTCTTGATTTTTACCATGTAAATATAATTTTTTGTTGTTGCCTTGATTAATGATAAGGGCTTCATTTTGGCTACTTTTCCTGCCCCTGTTACTGGTTGTTTCCACTAACTTTATCCCTCATGGGTTTCATTTGTTTGTTTTGGTTTGATGTATAGTATTTTTGTTTTTATTCTGTATTTGGTGGAGGTGGGGTCCTGTATCTGTTCAGGGTGGCAAAGAGCTGAAAATATTCAGGTACCAACAAACCCAGCCCACCCCCCACAAGGTTGGGACATGGTGTTGTGGGTCAAAATACCCAACTGCACACCACTATTACTCCTGTCTCTCTCTTTCTGCTCCCCTCATCTTGTGGTCAATCTTTCCCTTTACTCAATACATTTTCTTTCTCTTGTCTCTTTTTTATCTTTATGCAATTTTTTATTTTTTCTCTTCCTTTTAGAACTTGACCAAAATGACACTTGAACACCTTAGGTCAGAGGCACAGTAACTGAAAGAGGGGGAAGTGATAGGAAAAAGTACAGCAAAGAAACAGTAGAGATATTCTGGCATGTATAATCAGAACAGAGCAATGCCCCCTGCAAGAGATTATGAGTTAGCTACTGCAGAGAATACCACCTATAAAGAAATGATAGAAATGACAGAAGGGGAATTTAAAATATGGGTGGTCAAAACAATGAAGAAAATTGCTGAGATAGTTGAAAATAACCAAAAGGAAATCCCAAACAGGATCAAATAAGGAATTTAATAGAACCTCCTCTGATGAAGACAGATGAATGGCTAACAAACATTTGAAGAAATGTTCATCATCACTGATCCTCAAAGAAATGCATATCAAAACCAGCCTGAAATATCACTGAACCCCAGTGAGAAGAGCCCACATCACAAAGTGTCAAAGCTGCAGATGCTTGCATGGATGTGGAGAGAAGGGAACATTTTTACATTGCTGGTGGGACTGCAAAATAATACAACCTTTTTGCAAGGAAGTATGGAGACTCCTCGAAGAACTCAAAGTAGACATTCTTATTGATCCTGCAATCCCATTACGAGGTATCTACCCAGAAGAAAAAAATTTCTTTTATCATGAGGACATTTACACTAGACTGTTATTGCAGCTCAATTTACAATCGCATAAATATGGAAACAACCTAAATGCCCACCAACCCAGGAATGGATTAACAAGCTGTTGTATATGTGTACTGTACTCAATACTATTGAGCCTTTACAAAAGATGGAACTTTACATCTTTTGTATCAACCTGGATGCAGGTGGAACACATTCTTCTTAGTAAAGCATCACAAGCATGGAGTAGCAAGAATCCAATGGACTCAATTCTAATATGAAGAGGGTGGGGTATATGATCTAATACAAGAAGAGGGGTAGGGGAATGAGTGATGGGGAGAGAGAGGGAAGGATGAAGGGGGATGTGGAGTCATGGTGTATGGCATGCCTCTTTGGGCTGGGGCACAATTACAGAAGGGACTTCACCTAACCACCTTAATCACTGTAACCTAATTCTTTGTACCCTTAATAAATCCCAAACAAAAAACATCAATTAATCAATCAATAAGTAAACACAACCACTATATATATATATCCTGTAACCACTATATATTCCTGCACTCTTACATGTATCTCAGCACTATTCATGGGAGGAAAGTGTCCATCAGCAGATTATTGGATATGAAGATTTTGTTGGAGAAATACAGTTTACCTTGCCATTTTTAAATGACCTCGTCAGTTTACAACTTTCCCCCTAAAACTTTTCAACCCAATTTCAATGGTCCCTTTAAAAAATACTGTTACAGTGCTTATTGATGGTTCTGGAAAAACCAGCAAAAGTGCAGTAACATGGAACAAAAACAATGAGGGGAAACTTTCTGTTACCACTGGTCATTCTTCCACACAAGGAGCTGAATTAGCCATTGTTATTTTACATTTACAATTGTTTTCTGACCAACTTCTTAATTTAATTGGTATGTTGGGCATACTGTTCAACTCATCCATAATAGTTTAATTCATTATTCCAATGACCAACGATTATTTAATTTGGTTTTTACTTTGCAACAATTAATAAGCCACAAGCAATACCCTTTTTTCATTATTCATGATCATTCTCATTCTGAACTACCTGGCCTCATTACTGAAGGAAACAGCAAAGAACATTCATTATGTTATGATTAAAATTATGGTTAACACTACTTTATCTACTGCAATTTCTTCATATCAATTTTTTTTCAACAAGGTGCTAGAGTTCTCTCTTGCTCTTTTTGTATTATACTCACTCAAGCAAAAGACATTGTTCAAGCCTGCCCCAAATGCCAGCAGTCATCTCTTCTGGTCTACTCAGGAATTACCTCCTGAGGCTTACATCCTAATAATTTATGGAAAATTGATGTTACTTGTTATCCACTTTTTGGAAAATTAAAATATGTACGTTTTTGTGTTGACACCTTTTCTGGTATCATCTATGCTACCTGCCATACTGGAGAAGCCATTAAACTTGTTTCAAACATCTAATTTTTACTTTCTACTAGTTAGGAGTCCCCATATGGTTAAAAACTGACAATGACCCTGCTTACATATCACATTCATTCCAACTTTTTTTGTTAACAATGGCAAATGAAACATTGTACTGTAGCAGGAAAGCGACGCAGACAGAAGACTCCAGGCATCAGTTGGAAGAGGAAGCGGCTTTATTTCTCCAGCCAGGAGACTCAGCAGACTAGTGCCCCCCAAAAACGAGCCCCTGACTTAATCTCTTGCCTCTCTTCTATACATTTTTTAGGGCTAGGGTGCATGTGAGAGTCATAAAAGATGTGAGAGATGTGACAAACCTGAAGGTCCCAGAACTCAAGGGGAAGGTCAGGTTGTCCCGCACTCTTGAGACCTGTCAGGCTATCTGCCCTCAAAGGCAATGGAAGGTGAAGGAAGTTACACGGTTACTATCTCGGCCTAGCACATGTCCAGGGGGAAGCGTACAGATAACAGAGACATCTGCTACGGTAGAGGTAGGAGTGTTACAGACAGTTTGGCTAATGCCTATGTAGGGTGACTAGGACAGATCTTTAGCTCTGCTTTTACTCTCTTGCCTCACTACTGGAATACCTTGTAACTCCACCCACCAAGCCATTGTTGAAAGAGCTAATGACCTTAAAACTCAGCTACTTAAATTAAAAGAGGGGAGTATGAGAGATCATCTCACTCTCCAAGACCAGCTACACAGGCTTTGCTTATTTTAGTTTTTTTGAACTGTTCCAAAGATAACCTCTGCCACCAAGTGTCGTGTCATTTCATGCTTCCTGACCATCCTAAGCCTTTAGTCCTCTAAAGTGATCAAAGGGTAATTGGGCATGGTTATTTTTTCCATAGTGCTAAACCTTTATTGGTAACTTCTGATGCCATAAATGAAGTTAAGATTTGTACATCTAAACCCTGTATATTTTGCCCTATCTTATAATCAAGATAACATCAAACAAATACAACTATGTTGGCTCTGATAAAACATTTCACTTTTACTTTATTAACAGAAAAGACCCAGCTTATGCCTTGTCACTTACCAAAATATAACCACTTCAGATAACACTCATATTTTTGTTTTATGACAATGAACTGAAGCTTGGCTCCCTGTCAACCTAACTAGACCCTGGAAATAAGACAATTCCTTTGAGCAAGTAACTTTAGCTCTGAACAAAGTCCAGCTAAAAAGATTTTTAGGAATTCTAATTGCCTCCATCACTGCCGCCATAGCTTTAGCAGCCACAGGAGCTACTGCTGAAGTTGCACTCACCCAGTCTACTTGCACTGCTCAGCATGTGAATAGCTATTTACAAAATGTTACTGTTTAAATGTAAACATTAGCAGCTATAGACCAAGAAATTTTAAAATGTCTTAAAGCACTAGAGGCAGCCATCTTGTGGATGGATGAGTGACAAAGAGGCCACATAGACTAGGCAAAAACTTGTTTGCAATTCAATCTACAGAGGTACTAATTCCTGTGCCTTTCAACAGTAAAACAAATAGGACTCAGTAAAATTACATTGGAAAGGGACATTCCAAAAGCCCCTAAGTGAAGATTTGACTCAACCACAAAATACTCTTGCTGAGCAATTAGAACAATTATAATTTGAATCTCAAAAAGAAGCCTTGCACCCTTGAACAGTGAAATTGATTGGCTCAATCCAAAAAACTAGTTTTCTGGACTCAATCTGTGAATTTTGATTTTGACAGTTTTTGTATTATATTACTTTTATGAGTTTTTTTGCAATAATAAATGCTATGTGTAAGCTGTTTCAGAATACCACCCATGCTGAGGTGATGGTCACCCTACAATTCTCCAATACATATAACCCAACCTATATCCCTATGGCCCCTTTTACTCCCCCTTTTTATGATACCCTTCTTTATTCTGATTAATTGCCCCCTTTTAAAAAATAAAAACAGGGGAAATGTGAGAGATAGATAGGCTGATCTCCCATAGGCCCTCCAATTCAGACTAAAGCACACAGACAGGCCATTCTGCGGCTCCTTCCTGATCATGGAAGAATCACATCAGGCCACTAAGAATGGAGGAGCCTGAAGACAGCCTCATCAGGGGAATGTCAAGATGCCATCCCTGGATGGAAGATCAGTAGAACAGGTGGGTAAGACCTTTGGATTCCTGATCAGAAGTTTAGATTAGGGAAGTTAAGATATCTTACCTGCAGGGATGAAACCTACTTTCCCTCTCCCCTTTTCAAAATATACATTAGCAGACTATTCTAGACATTCTAGACTACTGTACTGCCTCAATCTACCACTAGGTGCATGGGACAGTGTACACCTCTACAAGTTTCTCAGATTTTATGCATTAAGTTGGTGTGAAGTCTCCTTCTTCCTTCAGCAGCATCTCTCTTGTCATCTGTCAACCTGGGTCAGGGTCCCCCCAGAACTTCAACATTATGCAATACACAAGGTCAGACAATTAAATTTGTGAACTTGCCACTGTGTGGTCATATGGCAGGACCATACAAACAACTCAGTAAAGTTTCATACCTTGATATATCAATGTCTCACATCTGTGTTCATGTTGATGTGCAGTAGTGTCTTGCTAGGTGAGATTCATTATTGCTGTTCTGTGCCATCACAAAAATGCCAAAGCTCGAATTAGACCAATTAACAAACATTAAATTTCTTATTAAATTTGGCAAAGTGGAAGTAAAATAAGGGACATATTAGTCCAAGTTTATGGGGATAGAGTCATGTAGGAAATGGCAGTGTACAAATGGATTTTTTTTTCCCTTGAGGGAAGAGAAAGAGTCACAGATGAAGAGAGGTTAGGGTGGCCATTAACAAGCAGAACTTATGAAAACATTTCAGAAAATTCCTCTAATGGTGCATCAAAATCATTGAGTGACTGTAAGATGCATAGAAGACCAAGTAAATATCAATAAAGAGAAAGTAAAATCTTAAATTAAAATCTTGGCATGAGAAAAATGTGGCCCTTGCACCAGCTAACACAGCACTGTCTGTGAGAGAGTTGTTAGCCAGTAAACAAATAACTGTATTGCAATACCTCTTTCATCCTCTGATCTGGCTGCCAATAACTGTTTTCTTTACCTGAAAGTAAAGGAAATAGTAAAATAAAGACATTTTGATGATATTCAGGACATCAAAGGTAACATGACAGCTTTAAGGACCATTCCAGTAATAGAGTTCTAAAATTGCTTTGAAGGGCACTGGCAACAATGCATAGCTTCTCAAGGGGCATATTCAGCACTAGGAATGTAGCACATTTTCCTAAAATGAGTTCACAAACTTAAATGTCAGATCTTGTATCCCTGTAACAAAGTGGCACTTCTTTCTCTTTAAATTTATACAAATAAAAAAAATCATAAAATGGACTCTTAAAATGATTGCATCATACTACATGTAAATTATAGCCCCCCAATTTGATTTATAAAAATACCTCAAAATAACATTGGAACTAGATTATATAAATCAAAGAATAAAATATTCATCAAAATTTATAGTTATTATGGGAAATCTAATATATTTTGTTTCTCTGGGAAAACATGGAGGGAAGTGAGAAAATATTCATAGGAATGCAACCAATACTCTTAAGAGCTTGAAAAACTTATCCTATAATAAATAATTAAAAGAAAATGAGTTGTTCAGCTGGAGCAACTTAAGGTTAAATGAGACAAAGGTAAGACATCTTCAAAACTTTAATAGCTGCTATGCGGGAAGGTAAGTGGATTAATTTGTGTAACTATAGAAAGAGGGTATGGTGACTAGATCAAAGTTATAATGGAAACTGTAAGGACCGGTATGACATAGTATGTTCAACTAATTAGATATGTCCAACAATATTGTCAATTCTACTGAAAAGCAATTTGTTCAGAGAAAATCAAAGGCAATTACTTTAATTTGAAAAGAATATTTCTGAATAATTGTCATGAAATACATTAATAATCTTGCATTCATTAAATATGTGTCAATTTAACTTTGTTGTGAGTTTTATTACTATATTAAACCCTGTTTTTGCTGTATTAGTTTTCTAATTTTTGTTGCATATAAATTGTGTCCTTCCCACAGATAGGTTAAAATAAAGTGTATCAAATGTACACAGCCCTTTTATGAAACTAGTCTATAGCTCTCAAGCAAAAGATACAACTTAATTCTAGCCCAAAAATATGGGGAGGGGGTGGGGAAGGGGAGGGGAGAAGGGTGGATGGGTGGTGGAAGGGTGATGGGAAAGATCACCTATATATCTGTCTAACAAGGGTACAAGTGAACTTTTCTAGAACTAGAATATAAATGTGTTGATACAATGATTAACCAAATGACATGAAATTTATGTTAAACAGCTTGATGAAAGTGTTTCAAATTGTATATGAAACAGCACAATGTACCCCATGTTTGCATCAATGTATATAGAGATCAATTAATTAAAAAAAAAAGGAAAAAAAAAGATAAATTCTCGAAGATAACAGAACTAGTCAGTGACAAAGCAAGGTTGTTAGAGTACAGTTTTCCTTTAGTTCTCTATTGCTGCTATAGCAAATTTGGGAGTTCACAAATACAAATGTATTATCTCACAGTCCTGGAGGTCACGAGTCTGAAATGCTTCTCACTAGGCTGTGGTCAAACTGTTGTCAAAGCAGGTTCCTTCTCCCAGCTCTAACAGGGGATCTGTCTCCTTGTTTTTTGCAGCTCTCAGAAGCTGCTTGCTTTCCTTGGACCACAGCCCCCTCCCTCCATCTTCAAAGCCGGTAACACCAGGCTAAGTCCTTTGTATGTTTCTATCTGTTTATTTTTTGTCTTCTTATTACGCTTTCCTCTTTTAAAAATTCTTCTGTTTATATTGGATGCTCTCATGTAACCCAGGACAATCTGCCCATTTTAAAGTCATCTCATTAGAATCTTAATTACTTCTGTCGTCTCAATGCACATTGCCACATAGTGTAATATATTTGCAGGTTTTGGAGATCGAGATGTAGACATCCTTGGGAGGACATTCTTCTGCCTATCACAGCTTTTACTCTATACTATATTTTCTCCCTAGAGATTGCCTTAATAATATTAGCTGCCTCTTAATAGACCCATTTAAGTCTTCTTACATACATTTTCACTTAGTCTTCACAGAAGGCAGGCAGCTTTTTCTCAGATTAAAGGATAAGAATATGGGCTTCAGAAAGTTGAGTTCTTTATGAAAAGTAAAAGAGAGATGTGAGTGGAGTTTGAATCTAGATCCATCTACTCCAAATCCCTTGTTCTTTGCTGTATTATGAAATTTTCAATAATTTATTCTTGTATTAGGAGTTTAAATTAATAAAGGTATGGAAGAATTGATCGACTCCAACTTTCTCCTTAAAAAAATATACCTGTTTCAGTCTTTCTAAAATACAAGTTCCTATTCCTTGCTTTGGTAGGCAGAGTTAGTTAAAATTGCTATAAAATATCATAGCGCAATGACTAGCACATTGAGAAGTCCTAGATAAAACTCTGTTCTTCCCTTGATAACAAAGAGAACTGCTCAATGTCAGGAACACTGAGGTTCATAATGATGTCGAGGTTCACAATGATGATGGTATATTAATGAGGACGTGGCTTCAGAGGCCCACATATATTATCCCATACTTGTCCTTGTGTATCTGCTGCAGATTTTGCATTTTCTTGTCTGTAAAATGAGTATGATAACATCAGCCTTGAAGGGTTGTGAGCATTATAGATGATGCATTTAAAGCAAACTGTCCCACAAAAAGTTCACCTTTAATAAATGGTAACAATTATTGACACCTAATAATGCATGTACCTGGCATCTTGTTTTCTTTAGTTAACTTGAAAATTTTTTAAAAGAATATAATAATAAAAACTTAAGTGTTTGGAAAGACCAGAATAGTTAGGTTTTGGTTAAATGTTTTATGAAAAATTACCACTCAGAAGACTCTGAGGGATCCAGGGAAACCATGGCAGAAACCCTTCTGTTTAATAAGATTTCCTGAAAACAGCAGAGACTGGTATCATAAGAGACTTTTTAAAAATATAATTAATTATTTTCTATTAAATCATAACTTTGTACATTGATGCATTTATGGGGCTCAGGGTTATCGTAAGAGACTTAAAGCTCAGGCTCAGACAGACTTTCGTCTGAAGTTCAACCATTGAATTATGAGGCCCCACAAGGGTTTCATTCCCTGCTGAAATCTAACACATCCTTTGATCTCTTTTATGCTTTTTTATCCTGATAGTATTTCTTGAATTATCAAGTCTTGGACACCAATCAATATGAGATACAACATTTGTGTACGTACCACTAGAACAAAAGCAAAACAATTATTAAGCCATGACATGTGATTGGCCATACAATGAATGTCTTAAGATCAATGAAATATAATAGTATATATTTTAGTTATTTATTTTGTTTTGGGTGTGCATCTTTTCCCTATGAAGTAAACTCCATTAGGGAGGGTATTCCTTGAATGGTTTCATGTTATCATTTATCCAGAATGAAAATCAGCACCTAGGACACAGTTGATACTTAATAAACACTTGAATAAACAAATGAAGGTGATTCTCAGGGGTATTGGTCACAAACTTGGCCTCTAAATGTTTCCTGAATGATAGTAAAATGATACAATAAGGTCCAGGAAATTATAAAATTTTCTTGTGTATAACTTTTTACTTTCATGAAACAACTCAGCATGCATTGGCTCCTTTGCTTATATTCTGGGAGTAAGGATGAAAAACATTTTTCACATGGCCTGTCTATAGTCAAGCAATGACCCAATTCTGCGTGAGAGACAATCTTTCTTTTCTGTACTAGAAGATGTTTCAAATTCCTCTCTAGTAGAAGTAAACTTAATAAAACATTTTGGTTAATTAACTGCTACGTTCAATTAGCTGGGTGAGTTTGCCAAAATGAACCAATACTGGGGGATTCAGGTGCATGGCTGACTGTGGTTAGTCATAAATGTGTTGACCCCTGTGCTCAGCATGTCACCTAAAACCCAGCCAATCAATGAGATTTGATGGTCATCAAAATCATCACACAGTGAAGTGAAAAAATAAAGCCAAATCAGGCCCGGGAGGTGAGGGGAAATATAGTAGAAGTATATTAGAAATCTAAAACTTTAAAAAAAATTAGATAGATTTAGCTGGGCATTGTGGCGGGTGCCTATAGTCCCAGGTTCCCAGGAAGCTGAGGCAAGAGAATCGAGTAAGCCCAGGAGTTGGAGATTTCTGTGAGCTATGATGCCATGGCACTGTACCAAGGACAATAAAGTGAGTTCTGTCTCTAAAAAAAAAAATTAGATAGATAAATATATTAATACACATAATGTATGCATATATGTATATTTAAAACATAAACACATAGTATATATTATGGTTACTATGGCATATAAAGGACGTATAACATAAGCAAATATTATTTATATTTAAGCATTTTTTAAAAGAATTTTGTGAAAAAAGAAATGAAGTGTATAATTTACTTTTAAAGTTAAGGTCTCTAAAGTCTCTCTTTTCCTCTCTCTCCTTACAGTGGCAACAATTATTAACAACTGGTTGTTAGGATTTTCCACACATGTTCTAAACCAACTCCTACACATCCACACACAGAATTATATAATTGTTTTGTGTATCTTACTTGTATCCTACTACACATACATTTTCACAAATTGTTTTAACTAATTATATGTGGTGCATCTTCTTCAATGAGAAGATATACAAATTATAGTCCTTTTTAAGAGGTACACATTACCATATAGTATGGATATATTGTGACTAATTTAACCAGTCTACATTACTTTGTATGGTGTTTCTATTCCTCTGTATAATACAGAACTATTGAATATATATATATTCAATATATAATATAATATATATAATATATGTATATATAATTATATAATTCATATAATATATATAAATAAATATTTATTTATTTATTTATTTATTTTGAGATAGAACCTCACTATGTAGCCCTTGGCATAGTGCCATAGTGTCATAGCTCACAGCAACCTCAAATTCTTGGGTTTAAGTGATTATCTTGCCTCAGTCTCCCAAGCAGCTAGGACTATAGGCTCTTGCCACAGTGCCCTGCTATATTTTCTTTCAGTTGTCCTTCTTGTTCAGCTGGCCTGGGCTGGGTTTGAACCTGCCAGCTTGGGCGTTTGTGGCCAGCACCCTCCCCACTGAGCTACAGGTACTGCCCTGAAAAAAAAAAAAAAAAAATATATATATATATATATACACACACATGTGTGTGTGTATGTGTGTGTATATATATATATATTTTTTTTTTTTGGCTGGGGCCGGGTTTGAACCCACCACCTCCAGTATATGGGGCTGGCGCCCTAATCCTTGAGCCACAGATGCCGCCCTAAATAAATATTTTTAAATATATTCTCTTTGTTTCCCTCTTTTCATTGCTTTGTCATCCAAATCTCACACAAATTTCTCTTTTTTAAAAAACTGTATATATTTAAGGTATAGAACATGATGCTTTGAGTCATATATAATGAAAGGATTACTTATTCAAGTCAGTCACAGTATTCAGCACTTCATATACCTCCTTTTTTTATAGGAGCATCTAAACCCTACTATCCTAGAGCATTTCCATTACATAATACAATATCAATTATAGCCCTTCTGCTCCACCTTAGATCTCTGGTCTTCATCCTACACAACTGCAACTTTGTACCCTTTGACCTACATCTAGGGACACCTCGATACATGTCCTGAGATGGAAAGGAATAGAGTACTATGTGCACTCAGGGAAAGTAGTTAGCAGAGGTGAAGGGTATGCTTCATTTCAGAGTAAGTTCTTTGATTTTGTTTCTGTGTTTGTTTTTTAAAAAACTATCTTAATATATTTATTTTGCTTTTTATTGTTGTGTTTTGTTTTTGTTTTATATATTTTTGGGGACAGAGTCTCACTTTGTCACCCTATGTAGAGCTTTGGAATCACAATAGCTCAAAGCAACCTCAAACTCTTGGGCTTAAGCGATCCTGTTGCTTCAGCCTCCCGAGTAGCTGGGACTACAGGTGTCTGCCACAACACCCAGCTATTTTTAGAGACAAAATCTCACTCTGGCTCAGACTGGTTTCTGCTAATGAGCTCAAGTGATCTGTCCACCTCAGCCTCCCAAAGCGCTAGGATTACAGGCAAGAGCCACCATGCCTACCTGTTTGTTTTAACATTGATCCCACTTCTAAAAAAATAATAAAGTCTTAAAATTGTGGCACTCTGAAATGTTACCCAGTCTGACCTCCCACTTCCTGCAGGATGCTTCTCTGTAGACCTTCTCATAAGTTTCTTTGCCTTGGGTGGCCTTTGGCCTTTTCATCTAAATCTCCTTACTCTTCAAATTCACCTTGTGGCACTGCCTCCAGGGAGCTTTCCCTGGTTGCCCCCAAGGGAGTAGGGTATTCCTCCTGAGCTCTGAGAGTGCAGTGTGTTGTGTGTTTGCAATGATCAAGACCCTCTCCCTAGGCCACTGCAATCCTGGGTATGTTTTTCTATTTCCTCTACTGTACTATGAACTTCCTCATGGGAAGGAAATCTATCTTCTTAATGGCACTTCTGTGCCTTCAGTGGGTAATATGATGTCTAGAGAAGTACCAGCCCTTTGTTTTTCAGATGATGATTGAATGTATTATCATTTTCACTGCCTTCTTTTCCCCTTCCTTTTGGCTAAGGTGCGTGTCTGATACCTTGATAGACAGATGTGCTATGTCAGCGTTGAGGTCCAGAATGCTGGCTGGAAAAACAGTACTTCACTTTGCATAAGCTTAACCAGTAAGAAAGTATCTGTGCAATGGTTGTTTTTTTTCAAGAATGGCTTATTTGCTTCAACTTATCAATAGAGAGTTAACCTAAGCAACATTCTCCTTGCTGTCTTCATGAACCTCATATCTGTAATACTTTTTCTCAGTAAAGGGTTGTCTTATGGAGCCAACACAGCAACTGTCCAGACAGTGCTAAAATGAGTCATCAATTTGCAATCAGAAGAGGCAACTCCCTATGCTAATGTATTTGCCAATGTCTCAGAGCCTCTTACAGTGGACCTTCCTGTCATGCAGCACAGCACTTTGGTTGCTACTGTGGAGTGGTGCTGCTACTTCGCTGCAATCCAAGCTGTCCGCCCCTCTGTCATCAGGTTCTAGCTTCTAGGATAAGGTCATACCTTGCACCCAAATGACTGCCACTAGCACTCAGGTTTAAAATGATTCACCTCAATGTTCTCTCTAGATAAGTTGTGACATTGAAGATGCTCACACATGAAGCTGAGATTCCATTTATGTGGAAAAACATAAGTCCATTCTACCGAATTCCATGTGGGCCAACATAACACACAATGATAATTCTATCTTGCCTAGAGATGGCCAAGCACCCTGAGAAACCATCTAATATTACTTCAGTGGAAACCAAAGCCCACAGGGATGATTGCCTGTGCTCTCTCAGCTAGAAAGTGGCTGAGATGAGACTCAAATGCAAGTCTAATGACTTTGCTGCTTGACTAGAATACACCATTCTTTCTTATTCTCTGTTATAGGCACTGGAGGTTTATATGACTGACTGGTGGACAGAATGCATGCTGTATGGTTGGGGAGGTTATTATGAAAACCATGCCAGGTCTTTATGTTTCTGGTCTCCTATTTCTGGAAGCATTGTAACGCGGCACTTAAGTGTAGAGGCTCTTAAGCCAAACCTGACAGTATAATTCAGAACTTATCTCTTGCAAGCTAGAGAAATTGAAGTTACTTAATTTCTCTGTGCCTCAGTGTCCTAAATAATAATAATAGGATAGTCATAGCACTTACCTCATATAGTTATTGAGAAGTGTAAAAGCATTAATTCAAAACCAAGTTCTGAGAATAGTGACTAGAAAATACTGAGCATTCAAACACTCTTCGCTGTGCTTGGTCCCAGAAGTGTGTAGGAATGAAGTGAGAGCCACCACCTTCCTACTCTCTCCTCTTTATTTAGAGTGAGAGTGAGGTCCTCATCTTGCTGTGCATTTCTTAAGGTTTCAACTCCATGTCCTTTGATTCAATATATTCCTAGGTGTTGTACGTTTATTTGAACTGTGAGAAAATAAAGACAAGGTGGGATAGAAGCTAAGAACCTGGGTTTGGCAGTCTCAGTCTATCGTACCAAATTTTGAAAAGACTGTACTCATCCCACGTGGTTGTCCTCTCCACCTTCACAATCTCATCCAGAGCCACCGTACAAAGCTTATGGAATGTTTTATGAATCAACACAAGCTCCACTGTCATGCCACCGAGGACCAAGGGACTCATCCTATAGCAGAGGCAGTGTGAAAGTGTGTGTGTAGAAAGAAGAACCTCGGTAGATCACCACCTCCCTATATTGACCACCTCCTTAACTTGACCTAGTTTTCATAGACCACACACACCACATGCACAGTTTGGTGCGGTAGGCCTAGTTCCTTATGTTGACCATCTCCATACATTGACCACTTTGTCATAGTCCCTTGTGTGATCAACTCACAGAGGTTCTGCTATATAGGAAAGCCACTTGTTTTTTCCTCTAGCACATCACTCACCATCCAGAAGGTGCTGACCTAAGTATAGCAATAGTCTATCCTGTTGTAGAAACAGCTAACACACCAACTTGCAGACAATACTCTGTGGGGATGGACCACATACATATATCATTCATTAGATGATCTTGTATCACCAATGGTTAGAATATGTGGGTCAGGGAAAAATAGGTAAAGCCAGGAAGGTCTGCACTTGCCATTATTTCCAGTAACCCACTCGAGGAATTTATGGTCCACATCTTTTCAACTCTATGACCTTCCATGTTAGAAGATATGTTTCCCAAGAGGAAAATGCTTCCACCAGGGAATCAGCAGGAGAGCCACTAACTTTTAATCTGAGACTTACCCAAGCATTGTGGGCTCTTCCTTCCAAGGGATCACCTGGGTTAAACAAAATTCACCAACGTGGTGAGGGGGAGCAATTGATCTGGATCTTCAAGAGGAGACAGAGAGCACTTTTCACACAAAGGAGAGAGGGAGAAATGTGTTTGGCATCCAAGTTATCCAACTGGATGTCTCTTAGTTATCCCTTGGCTGATTTTGATGACACCTGGATAATTTTAATGGCCAGTGCTTTCAAATGACACGGGAATCAAGGGTATAGACGACTCAGGGTGTAGGATCTTATTCATTCTACAGTTTGAGCCACGAAGGTCAGCAAGATGCTCAAGGTGAGGGGAATCTAGAATGGGTAGTGATACATGAAGGTAATGATAACCAAGTACAACTCCAAGACCAGGTTGTGGTAGTGGGGCTGTAGTTCATTCTACTAATCTACTTTCATGAGCTGTTTTTCCCTAGTAGCAGCAGCTCACTAGATCTTTGAACTGATATGATTAAAATGGATTCAATTGATGTAAAGGATAAACTATTATAGATTCAAGGCCATGCCACATCTCTCTCTCTTTAGGATTGTTATGTTCATCAAGGTGCTGATTAGGTGGCAGCTAAAACATCCAGTTATCAGGTGAGGAGGGATGACTAACTCAAAATTTGCACCTTTGAGGTGCATCCCACATGCATTGCTGATTGTTGCAGTGGTGCAAAGACCTGGATCCCTTACCCTAACTCCTGACAACTCTGAAGGACCATCATGCCTCTAAACCTCTTTGTAGCATTGACTGTGACCTTCACTGAAACACAGCCTGCCTTCTCCCTTTGCTTAATGCTGCTTTGTTTCTTTTTTCCTTTTGAGTGTTGGTACTGAGAACAATCACTAATAAATTTTCTGCGTGTGAATATTTATCTCATAGTTCCTGGGAACTTCAACTCGTGATCCCATTTGAATATACACCTGCACAAATAGGAAACAACCTAAGCAAGAGTTATCTAGTTCACCATCATTTTTAAGAACAATCTTTCATTGACAGGACTCCACTGATCATTGAATAAACTGATACCATTATAATGCAATACTACACAATAGTCAAAAAACAGTAAGAAAGACTCTGTGAAGTATATAGATATAATCCCAGGATATATTTTAAAATAAAAAATAAAGAAAGGTTCAAAATAATTTAATAATATATGACTTTTACATACAAAAAGGAGAAAACTAAAATAGAGCAAGTATGCATTTACTTTTTTTGATATGTAACAGTGGTTAAAGTAATAAACAAAAATTGTTCCATGTAAGGATGTGTTAGTGAAAGGGAAAGACAAGCGCGGAGACTATAATTCTTTGAATTTTAAAATAAAGATGACTTTTGAAATATGGACCTGGTTTCCATAATCAAAAATAAACATAACTTCTAAAGAAAATGTAATAAGCCTTAAAGTCGAATCCAAATAGACACATAAAAACATAACTGCATTTTAAATTGACAACATAAACACCCACAGGCATCAATTGTTTCAAGGACCTGTGAAACATAACACTCTATTTGTTCCTTAATAAAATACATCCTAAGGGCAAGAAAGAAGCTAAAAATTTTAAATTTTACTTAGTAGGATTATTGGTAATCACAATTTTTATTTTGTAATCTGAGACTGTTCCAGGTGTGGTTGTAGACTAGGTCGAATAATTAAATGCTTTGGTGTGTTAACAACAATGAAAAGAATATGAAGCACAAAGTAGTAAAGATATTTTGAGAAACCCCTTTATTGTTAATTTTGAATTGGGACTATCTGAGCGTCCAGAATGCAGTTTGAGTGTGTGCGTGCTCACACATGGATGGTCTGACTTTATGAGAGCGCTAAAGCAAAACGCACTCAACAGAAACTCTATTTTGAGTGCCCACACCATCATTTTGATTTTTATTTGCAGAACAATTTTTAATAAATTACATGAGTTAGTGAACACATTATTTTTTAAAAGGCTTTTATGTCGGATGATTTTTGCCCGACTGAAGGCTAACATAAATGTTCTGAGCATGTTTAAGCTAGACTAGATGAAGCTACGATGTTCTGTAAGTTAATATTAAATGCATTTTCAACTTATCTAAACAGCCTCATTATAAGTCAAGGAACATCTGTATAGATATATTTCTTAGACAATATATCTATAAAATTCAGAATTCAAAAATATTTCCAATTCAAAATTAACATTAATTTAATATTAATGCTTTTTTAATATTGTAAAACTATTCACATCATGTCAAAGTATCACCCCACAGTATGCTTGTTCAGTACTAATTTGAAAGTACACCTTTACAACAGAGAACTGTTGGTGTTATTGTATGGTGGGCAGATTCTAAGGCAACCCCACCATCCTCGCTTCTTGGTATAAAAGCTCCTGTGTAATCTCCCTCCCTTCATCATGGGCAGGACTTTTGACTTGCCTCCTAACAAAAACAACATGGTAAAAATAACAGCATGTATAAAATTATGTGTGTTTTATTATATTCCATAAGATTATAGTGTATGTTGTACTAAGAAACTCTTTCCCTTGCTGGATTTGAAGAAGTAAGTTGCTGTGTTCTGAGTGGACTTTAGGAAGTTATGTGGTAAAAAAATGAAGACCGTTTCCAGTCAGTAGCCCCAAAACACTGAGATCCTCAACGTGGTGCCCAGAAAAAAGCTAAATGCTGCCAACAGCCCCATGTGTTTGGAAGAAGATTCATTACCAATTGAGCCTCAGATGAGACCATAGACAACCATGGTTTCCTCAAGTGAAACTCTAAGACTGAGGACCCAGCTTACCCTGACCAGACTCTTCATTTATTTATTTATTTACTTATTTTTATTTATTTTTATTTTTATTTATTTATTTATTGAGACAGAGTCTCACTAAGTCACCCTTAGTAGAGTGCTGTGGTATCACAGCTCACAGCAACCTCAAACTCTTGGGCTTATGTGATACTCTTGCCTCAGCCTCCCGAGTAGCTGGGACTACAGGCGCCCACCACAATACCTGGCTATTTTTTTGTTGCAGTTGTCATTGTTTAGCTGGCCCAGACTGGGTTCGATCCTGCTACCCTTGGTGTATGTGGCTGGCACTGCAACCACTGTGCTATGGGTGCCAAGCCCCCCAGACTCTTGATCAAGAGAAAATGTGAAATAACAAATATGTGCTGTTTTAATCTACTAAATAGGTGGTAATATGGTTAAGCAACAATACACAACTAATCAATGCACCCCTTGACTAAGTGATGGAAATTAATATCCTTGAAACTGACATACTGTAACAATGTTTGTACCCTGTTGTGTGTTCATATGAGGCAACCAGTATTACCAATGATGTAGGTACTTTCCCCAAGTGTATTTAATCATAGCACATCAAACAATTAGAACTAACTTCCAGATTATGGAGGAAAGAAAATATGGAAGATAGAAAGATGAGGTAAATGAAACCACAAGGGAACAGAGGAGTCAAAAATATTAGACATTATTTCAACTGCCCTAGATTCTTAAAAAGAGGAAAGGATAGTCCAAAGCTTTTCTTAATGAGGATGTCATTATTGGGATTATGTAATAAAATGTCCTTATTATTTTGAGTTGGAAGCTAACAGATGTGAAGTTACATGATGATAAAATTTGTTTTAAAAAATGTTTTGCCATACTTTCAGCTTTCCCTTGTATTAGAAATGTTTAAAACAAAATATTTTGGGGAAAAACACATAAATTATTGGGTTTTTTATTAGTATGTTTCTCTATGTATTTAAATATATTTTTTTATTATTATTGGGGAATCATTGAGGGTTCAATGAGCCAGGTTATACTGCTTGCATTTGCTGGGTGACGTCCCTCTATTAATATATTAATAGTGTCCTGCCCCCAAGAGGTGTGTTACACTCTGTGGAGTTACACACCATGACCCCTGAGCCCCCTCTCTCCTGCCCTCTCTTCCCTCCACCTTTCTCCCTCCCCTCACCATGTACTAGCATCAGTTTTCCTCATATCAGAATTGAGTACATTGGATTCTTGCTTCTCCAGTCTCATGATGTTTTACAAAGAAAAATGTATTTCAACTCCATCCAGCTTAATACAAAAGATGTAAATTCACCATCCTTTTTAGTGGCTGTATAATATTCCATGGTATACATATAGCACTGCTTGTTAATCCATTCCTGAATTGGTGGGCATTTAGGTTGTTTCCACAATTTGGCAATTGTAAACTGAATCACAATAAAGAGTCTAGTGCAAATGTTTTTATGATAAAATGATTTTTTTTTCTTCTGGGTAGATGCCCAGTAATGGGATTGCAGGATCAAATGGGAGGTCTAGTTTTAAATTGCTGGTGTTTAAGCATGATGTCAGAAGTCCAGTTTGTCTAGGTGGGAAGGTTGGGGATTTGAACTCGTTCCTTAGTGCACAGAGTTTATTTTCTTGGAGCAATCCACAGACTTTTGAGTTACTTGGTTTAAATCTTTCAGATTAGTGATATCTTTTAATGCTTAGAAATCATTTGGATTATATTGATTATAGTAATTATCAGTACCAACTTGTCTGGAAAGGTGAAATGCACAATTCTTCTTTTAAAGTTCCAAAATTTCAGCTCAAATCCAGCAATTTCATGTCTTTTACTTTGGGCATTGGTAAACAAAGAAACAAAGCTGATTGAGAAAAAAGACCCCTCGTTAGGGGCATTTGTTCCAGCTGGGTAGTATGCTCTTCTACCTAGAGATATTAGCTGCCAACTTCTCCTGATAAATGGATTTATGGAAATTTACTTATGGCAAAGGGCTATAATGCACTAATAAAACATAATAGGGTCAGGTACATATGTGAATGGGGCTGGTGGTTTATTCATCAGTATAGCATGTGAGTGCTATAAAATTTTAAAAGATGCTATATGCCATTTAAAGATGGAGTTTATCGTTCCCACCCAGAAATTAAAAGTATACTCTCTGATTCTGCCTCTTTTTCTGTCTCTGTCTCCCTCCTTCCTCCTTCTCCTCCTCTCCTTTTGCTCCACCTTCCTTCCAGAAAGCAATCTCAAGTTGTCATTCTGACTTCAACTCTCGACTCTTAACACCTTTTCCAGGGTAAAGTGGAGGAAATGGATAATTTTTGGTCCTCTTTTATTTGGAGGAGAAAACGTGATTTTCTCCTTTTATTAAATGTAATTTGCTGATTGAGAGCTGATTATGAAAAGGTATCATTCAAAATTGAACCAGTATAAATTTTGTTACTAAAAGAACATCTGTTTATAGAAACCAAGATCATTTTTAAATGTAATGACTTTTCCAAAATTTGACATTTTAAAATAGACTTTCAAAATTTGAGTGGTCCAGCAAGAAAACACAAATAATCCTGAACTTTCCATCTTAGAATGAAAATGATTCAAGATAGAGTTATAGACATACCACTTAGAATGGTGGTATGTCTATTTGGTAAATGGGAAATAGAAATCAAATGGAATCCCTTTAATTGCTTCAAAAAACAATTATTATAGTATTAACCTGGCTGGATTCTACTTCCAAAGTAGTACATTTAGTTTTTTCTGGGTTTATTCTGCAATCTCCCAACTGTGACAACCTCTGACTCTTACAAATGTAGGTGTCGCCATTTTAAATAGACATGTGCTTGGGCAAGCAGGGCAGCCTCAAACACATTGATTAAAGTTCCTGGCATCTATGAAAATAATTGCAGATGGGGACAGCAGTGTTTTAATTCAACTATGCCTCAAGACCTAAGAAAGTGGTTTGTATTGATTCTTCCAAATGGCACTTTAGACTTTCATAAATGGAAACAAATATGTACTTGTTTCTCAATTGCTGAGTTCTTCCATGATTACTGTTTATTGAATGCCTGCCCTATGTCAGGCAATTCACACTCAGTGTAATAATAGTAGGCAATATTTTAGTAATAATATGATAAAACAGGCAATATTTTCCCTAGTTCATAAATAGGCAAAATAAAAGATGTAATTAGTGCACTAACTTCCTCAATATTTCAGGACAACAGATGTTTGTGGGGTATATAAAAGAGCAAGCCCAAGACTTCCTAATTACTTCCAGAGAATACAATGAAACGAGGGGATTTTTAACCCTAATTCATTTGTGTGGCTTGTCTTTAACAGAAGGTCTGTAGCATGAAGACTTCACAGGTCAGGGATGCCGTTATCGTGCTGAAATATGAAGGCATGATGAGTAAAAGCAAATAAATACTACATGTGGTACTTGCATTGGGTTTCAGGAAGCTGTCTGTATCCTTGGTTCTTGGGGGCTGTTGTAGGCCAAAGAAGAACCAGACACCCCATATTAAGGCAAGCATGAAACAAAATTTATTTAAAAAGAGAAAGATAGGTTTATAGAGTAAGATTAAGATATGGGCTTACAGAGAAAGACAGACAAAAAACAGGCCTCCAATGTCGTGACAAGAAAGGCCTTGGTTAAGGCCAGGGTTCCTTTTGTACTTCCTGGGTTGGGCCTAGCTGATGGTTCAGAGGTCACCTTGGAACCAACATTTTACTCTGCGTAGGGATGTCCCATGAGCCTCTCTGAAAGCCCATTGGCACAATGTAGATTTAAGCTAATGACATGATAATTAGCTTTAAGGCTGTTCTAGCTTCAATATTCTACTGTACTTGATGTTGGCCCATAGGATAGAGAGTCCTCTACAGGCTTTTGCAGTTTTCATGCTATGTTCTGACTGGTAGATTGGGAGGTAGGAGCAATCACTCAGGACAGGATTAAGGTGAGAAGGGGGCTCTGCCCTTGATTTTTTGTTTGTTTGTTTGTTTGTTTTCCATTAGGAGAGCAGGATTTCCAGCTATCTACCTAACATTTGCAGTGAAGAAGATAAAATAAAAAATAAAGAAAGAAATCACAGTAAGTCTTTTGGCACTTGGTTTCTTGCCTTGCAAGTCTCTCACCGAAATCAATATAAGTAATTCAATTTATGCAATCACAGCATTTTGGAAGTGAAAGGACTTTGGGGGGACTGTCCAGTTCAGTGGTTCAAAACCTGGTCAAGTGTAGTATTTCCTTTTAAATGTCTATTCACCAACTTAATAGGATATGTACTTTTATTGCATGGTTCTATGTAAGTGTAAAATGGGGTGAATTGACTTAATCCCAGGGGTCATGGAAGAGTTTCTAAAAGTGTAATTGAGCTGACATTTGCAAGAATAGTCAGGTAAACAGCCAAAGGAAGAGTATTGCTGAGCAAGAAACTTGACAAAGATGAACAAGGACTCTTGTGATAAGAGGGAGCAAAGCATAAAAAAAAAAAAAAACTCAGAAATTACGAAGTGACTAAGGTGAAGAGTTGCCAATCAATGTGAAGTTACAGAGGTAGGTCTGGGTCTGACACATACAGGGTCTGTGGACCAGATAAGGAATTTAGTGGTTAATTCTAAATGTGATGGGTAGCCTTTGAAGTGCTCTAAGTATGGAGGGGACAGGTTTCATTTTGCCTTTCAAAAATAATGCATCTCTCTCCAGGTAAGGTGCCCAGAATAGATTGGAGGAGGTCAATGAGACTGGCAGCACGCCACAGTAATTGTAAAGAAGTAAAATATATCAACCACCTGGTGAAATCCCTGAAAATGTCAACAGTTTTGAAATATAATAGACAGAAACTAAAATTCAACCAATTTAAATGCTGCAACATAACGTAGTCAATACCACAAATGATAAACAGAACATTTTTGTCACCTTGAAATTTTTCTTACTATCTTAATAGCTTAGTAGTTTCTCTTCTACTATATCCTGACGACCAAATGAGAATAAGATGACCAAATACTATTTTTTAGGCTACTGGAGACTAGTTTTACCTATTTTAGAACTTCATATATGGAATTATGCTTTATATAATCTTTCGTATTGTCCTTCTGCTCAAAATACTTTGCTGAGTAACATTCATATTGTTATATGGACCTGTTGCTCTTTTAAATTTCTACATACTATCGTATGCCTATCAATATATCATGATTTGTTTATTCATTTACCTGTTCGCTGACATTAAGTTTGTTTGCAGTTTAAGTCTATTATGGATTAAGTTCACGCAAAAATATGGATAAAATTTGTTTTGTGGACACATGTCTTTATTTCTTTTAAACAAATGTTGGGGAGTAAGTATTGAGTTGTGGGTTAGTATATGTTTAACTTTTAACACAGCCCATGGTTTGTGTAATCTTGAATCATTTTC
>CAUYQV010046508.1:0-18167 GCA_963574575.1 Galagoides demidoff
TTTGGCGGGCCTGGGCTGGGGATTCGAACCCGCCACCTTAGGTGTACGTGGCTGGCGCCTTAGCAGATTGAGCCACCAGCGCCGAGCCAGGTTTCTCTTAGTCTTAAGTGAGGCAATCCATGGAAAGCTGTTAACACAGTACTTGGCTTATAGTAAATGTCTATTAAAGCTAATTTTTGTAGCTGCTATTATTCCTAACCACCCCAGAAGCTGTAGCCTTATGTATATATGTTTTCTCATGTGTTTATTCTTTGGGCCATCAGTACAGGTCCTGATGGTGACAGCACTTGATTTGACCTCCTTCTCTTCAGCATTTTCTTCCTTGGTACTCTTTTTTTTTTTGAAACAGAATCTCAACTCTCTTGCCCTGGGTAGAGTGCTGGGTTATCATAGCACACAGCAATTTCAAACTCTTGGGCTCAAGCAATCCTCTTGCCTCAGCCTCCTGAATGGCTGGGACTACAGGCACCAGCCACAATGCCTAGCTATTTTTTTCTATTTTTAGTAGAGACAGGGTCTCACTGTTGCTCAGGCTGGCCTTGAACTCATGCAGTCCATCCGCCTCGGCCTTTGGAGTGCTAGGATTACAGGCATGAGCTAGCACACCTGGCTTTCTTCTTTGGTACTTTTTTTTTTTTTTTTTTGCAGTTTTTGGCCTGGGCTGGGTTTGAACCTGCCTGCTCCAGTATTGGGGGCTGGCACCCTACTCCTTTGAACCACAGGCGCCGCCCCTTCCTTGGTACTTTTTGAGGCATGTGTCTGGAGCCAGGGGTGCTATCCTTCTCCTAGAACTATCCACACCCATCATGGGTACCCTCATAATTTACCCAGAAGGCCTCCCTTCCTGCAGTTTTCTTTTTCAGTGAGTCGATTCATGGATTTCTTTTCTGTTCTCTCATAAGAGTATCTTTTCTTGTAGGAGGATGTAGAATTTGGGCAGCATGTTAAGTCTAGAACTGAGACCTCCAATTCAGCTTGGTGTTCTTTTCTTTTTAAGTCAGCCTTCCCAGCTTCTGCTGGCCCCACCCTCTCACCCTGGTCACCTGTGCTCCAAACCATTCAGTCCCCAGGGCACCCTTTGTGGGAGCCTCTGTGGTGGTCTGTCTTCGTTTCTGTGGCCACTCCTCCCCATCTGTACCGTGGCCAACTCCTGCTGCTGTTGCTGCTTTGTGATGGCATTCTTCCATGTAAATGCTCTCCACTCCCCTGCCCCTTCCACTGGTCCAAATCCTAAGGAGCTTTCAAGGCTCAGCCAAGATCTTACCTTCTGGTTTTGTTGAAAGAGCAAGCTTAGATTTGGGAGGACTGGGCTCTGGCTATTTCTTTTCTGTGGGGCCTTGAGGGAGCCTCTTTACCTTGATACGTCTCATTTCCTGATTGATAAAGGGTTGGACTAGGTAAGTGTTTTTTTGTTTGGAGTGTCACCCTTGGTAGAGTGCTGTGGTATCAGAGATCACAGCAACCTCAAACTCTTGGGCTTAAGCGATTCTCTTACCTCAGCTTCCAAAGTAGCTGAGACTACAGGCACCCGGCACAACGCCTGGCTATTTTTTTGTTGCAGTTGTCATTGTTTAGCTGGCCCAGGCTGGGTTTGAACCCGCCAGCCTTGGGTGTATGTGGTCGGCACCATAACCACTGTGCTATAGGCACCAGGCTTTTGTTTGTTTGTTTGTTTTTGAGACAGAGTCTCACTATGTCACCATTGGTAGAGTGCTGTGGTGTCACAGTTTACAGCAACCTCAGACTCTTGGGCTTAAGTAATTCTCTTGCCTTAGCCTCCCAAGTAGTTGGGACTACAGGGGCCCACCACAATACCCAGATATTTGTTGTTGTTGTTGTTGTTGTCGTCATCGTCGTTGTTGTTTAGCAGCACTGGGCTGGGTTCAGACCCTCCAGCCCTGGTGTATGTGGCTGGTGCCCTAACCACTTAGCTATAGGCACCTGGCTGAACTAGGTAAGTGTTTTTAAGCATATTTTATTCAAATAACTGGTTAGAGATTAGGATATGCCCTGGGGAGGAACATCTACAGTAGGAATCTGCATTCTTTCACATCTTCAGCTAATTGTTATCTCCCCCTCATTCATGCTGAGAACTGTTTTTTTTTTTTGTTTGTTTGTTTGTTTTTAAGACAGAGCCTCAAGCTATCCCCCTGGTTAGAGTGCTGTAGCTTCATAGCTCACAGCAACCTCCAACTCCTGGGCTCAGGCGAGTCTCCTGCCTCAGCCTCCCAAGTAGCTGGGACCACAGGCACCTGCCACAATGCCCGGCTATTTTTTGGTTTCAGCCGTCATTGTTGTTTGGCGGGTCTGACTGGATTTGAACCCGCCACCTTAGGTGTATGTGGCTGGTGCCTTAGCTACTTGAGCCACAGGCGCTGAGCCAAGAACTATTCTTTCAAGTGAGGTTTTATGGGAAACCCAAGAATAAGGAAAGAAAAGAAGGGTTGTGAGGAGCAGAGTTTGAAAACACATAGTGAAGGCTAGGCTTAGTGGCTCATGCCTGTAATCCCAGCACTCTGGGAGGCTGAGGCTCTTGGCTTGCTTAAGCTCAGGAGTTTGAGACCAGTCTGAGCAAGAGTGAGACCCCATCTTACCAAAAATAGAAAAAGTAGCTGGGTGTTGAGGTGGGTGGCTGTAGTCCCAGCTATTAGGGAGGCTAAGGCAAGAGGAACGCTTGAGCCCAAGAGTTTGAGGTTGCTGTGAGCTATGATGCTATGGCACTCTACCAAGAGCAACAGAGTTGGACTCTGTCTCAAAAAAAAAAAAAAAAAAGGAAAAGAGAAAAAAGAAAACTCATGGTGATATCTAGGGCCTATTAGGTTCTTTGTATTCTTAAGTCTTCCCGTAACTGACATTCGCTCTTTCTTTTTGTCCATGGTGTCCGTTGTCTGTAGCTCTGGGTTCTTGGTGATGCAGTTGAGCATTGTTCTTTACTCCTTCTATGTAATTGCTATATGTCCATGGTGCCTCTTTCTCCAGTAGAACTGTAAGCTCCAGCCTGGGCACAATGGCTTGGCACAATGGCTCACGCCTGTAATCCTAGTACTCTGGGAGGCCAAGATAGGTGGATTGCTTGAGCTCAGGAGTTGGAGACCAGCCTGAAGAAAAGCGAGACCTTGTCTCTAAAAAATAGCTGGATGTTGTAGTGGGCTCCTATAGTCCCAGCCACTCAGTAGGCTGGGAGGATCACTTGAGCCCAGGAGTTTGAGGTTGCTGTGAATTATGATGCCATGGCAGTCTACCAAGAATGACAAGTGAGACTCTGTCTCAAAAAAAAAAAAAAAAGCAAAACTGCAAGCTCCCTGAGGTCAGGGCTGTAGTGCCAACTCTGAGGTCAGTGTGGCCTCAGAGAGCTCAGGGTGGCTTCAGAAAGTGCTACATAGACTGTGGCCTATGAGATCCATTCCAGGAGAGAACCTTAGAAGCTGTCTGGTGGGAATGTAATTTATAGGCTCTTTTTTATTTGTCTTGGTGAATGTGATTTGGATTTTAGGTGGAGAATTATGATAGGCCTTTAGTGTGATTGCTAACTCTACCCTCAGTCTTATTTATTTATTTTTTGAGACAGAGTTTTACTTTTGTCACCATCAGTAGAGTGCCGTGGCATCACAGCTCACAAGCAACCTCAAACTCTTGGACTCAAATGATTCTCTTGCCTCAGCCTCCCAAGTAGCTGGGACTACAGGCATCTGCCACATCGACCCTCAGTCTTTTTGTTGTTTGTTTGTTTGTCTCAGACAGTCTTGCTCTGTTGCCCAGGATGGAGTGCAGTGGCCTGATCATAGCTCACTGCAGCCTTGAATTCCTGGGCTCAAGCAGTCTTCCCATCTCACCATCCCAAGTAGCTATGGGATTCTAAGCATGCACTGCCATATCCAGCTAATTGTTAAAATTTTTTGTAGAGGCAGGGTCTTGCTATGTTAGCGAGGCTGCTCTTAAACTCCCAGCCTCAAGAAATTCTCCAGCCTTGACCTCCCAAAGTGTTGGGATTACAGGCATGAGCTACCATGCCCAGCCTCTACTCTTGGGCTTAAGTATGCCCCAGTAATAAGCTTTGGTAGGTGCTTCGCCCAACCTATTCCTTTTAGCTGTCATCATGGCACTTAGTTTAGAAAACCAGTGACTTGGGCTGTGCCTGTGGCTCATAGGAGTTGAGCGCCGGCCCCATATGCCAAAGGTTGCAGGTTTAAATCCAGCCCTGGCCAAAAACTGCAAAAGAAAACCAGTGACTTGTCATGGATGTATAAAGTCCATTTCTTCCCGTACTATGTCTCTGGCTGCCCTTTTGCTTCCTTACTCCATCAAAGAGCAGACGCTCTCTTTGTTGGGTATGGCTCACAGAGAATAAGAGAACCAAACCAATTTTATTTTCTTTTTTTTAATAGACAGGGTCTTACTCTGTCACCCTTGGTAGAGTGCTGTGGCATTACAGCTCACAGCAATCTCCAGCTCTTGGGTTTAGGTGATTCTCTTGCCTCAGCCTCCCTAGTAGCTGGGACTACAGGCGCCTGCCAGAATGCCTGACTATTTTTTTGTTGCAGTTTGGCTGGGGCTGGGTTTGAACCTGTCACCCTACTCACTGAGCCACAGATGCCGCCCAACCAAACCAATTAATTGTTTGGTGAGGTCAGACCTCTAGGGTCTAAGGCTTACTCTGGTAATTTGGGTCTTCATATTTCTTCTCTAACGTGAATTTTTTTTTTTTTTTAATTAGGGAGCATTCAATCCTGTGTTTGGATTGTTTGAAGTCCTAGTGAATGCCTGTTGACAGTGATCCTAGTGCAGAATCATAGATGGATGAGTAATGCTTTCACTGCTCTTCAGTAAATGATGAACTGTCAAAACAGAGTTAGGAATTTAACTTGCATCTTAAAGAGCAGTTACTCTCTTCCTGGGAGTGGGGGGATGGGGTGGGATAGGATCTGAGGTCAAGAAAAAAGCAGTGAAGTAAATGTGAAAGGATTTAGAATGACCGGTAAGTATAAGTATTGCTTGGCTGTCAGAGCCGTGCACTGGCAAAGGTCCCTCCCTGCCTTTTGGGACACCAGAGACTTGTTGCAGTTGACGGAACACTTGATGGTAATTACTGTGTAAGAGGAAAAAAGTTTAAGACTGGTGGTTGCTTAGGATTGGGAACAGTGTGGGCATGGATAAGGGAAATTGAGGAGGGACTAAGTCAGCTTTGACATGAGCTACTTTGCCTTAAAATCTTTCCTTTGGGGGTGATGGAAATGTTCTAAAATTGGTTGTGGTGATGGGTTGTATAACTGAAAATACTAAATATCCTTTCATCACTTTATATTATTAAGCATTATATGTATTAAGTGTTTTAATTGGGTGAATTGTATAGCATATGAATGATTTTTTTTTTTGAGATAGTCTCACTTTGTCACCTTGGGTAGAGTACCATGGCGTCATAGCTCATAGCAATCTCAAAATCTTGAGCCTAAGAGATCCTCTTGCCTTTGCCTCCAAGTAGCTGGGACTACAAGTGCCTGCCACAACACCTGGCTAATTTTTTAGAGATAGGAGTCTTGCTCAGGCAGTCTCAAACTCCTGGAGCTCAGAGGATCCACCTGTCTCAGCCTTCCAGAGTGCTAGGATTACAGGCATTAGCCACTGTACCTGGCTTGTCTTTTTTGAGAGACAGAGTCTCATAGAGTACTGTGACATCATAGCTCACAGGAACCTCAAACTCTTGGGCTCAAATGATCTTCCCTCAGCCTCCTGAGTAGCTGGGGCTACAGGCACCCATCACAACACCTGGCTATTTTTTTCTATTTTTGATAGAGACTGGGGTTTCATTCTTGTTCAGGCTGGTCTCAAATTCTTAAGCTCAAGCAGTCCACCCACCTTGGCCTCCCAAAGTGCTAGGATTATAGATGTGAATCACTACACCAGCTGAATGATGTCTTAATAAAGCTTTTACTTAAACAAAGCTCAAGGATCAAAAGTACAGAACTTGGTATCAGAATGCCTGATAATGAGTTCTGGCTTCACCATGTATTTAGCTCTGTGAACCTGAGCACCCTTAGAGCTTCGTTGGCCTTACCTGTAAAGTAGGGGTGAAAACACCTTTACAGTTGTGGTCAAGATAAATGACATATGACTTGTGAAAGTGGACATAGAAAGACCTCCAGCACCTTATATTTTTGTGTTTTTAAGTTAGACATATATCTTTGTGAAAATTAGATGCTTACTCTGAAATGCTGTTTCAGCTAGCTCTGTGAAATGCATATAGGTGGAGTACATGTAACCCTAATCCCTAAATCTGAAATGTTCTAATGAGCATTTCCTTTGAGCAACACATCAGCACTCAGAAAGTTTGGATTTTGAAGCATTTTGGAATTTGGATTTTCAAGTTTCAGGTTAAGGAAACTTGACTTGTACTTCTTAAGGCTGAGAGTTGATTTCGCTAATGAGTGGACAGTAGAGCGCTTAAAAACCAGATGCCTGGCTGCCTCTGTGTACATGGTCTCTTACCTTGAGACTAGACAGAGTTTGTTGGTTAGCCTCTTACTGCATGTCTGCTTCCTGGCTTTGCATGCTGTTCTCTTGGTTTATTGTCAGTGTAATTGTTGCCTGTAACGGCCAAAGGTAGTGTGTAATTAGTGGAATAGAGCTGTGCTCAGCAGCAGAGCTGCCACCTTGTCACGTTTTGAGATTGCAGAATGAGCCTGCTTGTCTGGCTCTGAGGGAGCCAAGCCCCTCAGGCCAGGTGTGGAGAACCAGCAGCCCCTGGGAATCAGCTTCAGGAAACAAATGCCATTTTGATTTCCACCTTCCTAGAACTGGATAGTAGATGTATTCATTCAGTCCCTGTCTGTATGCTCAGTAAGAAGGCTCCAGATTTAAAGTTTGACCTTGAATATGCCCCTACCCTATTGACGAGACTGGAATACATCTCAGGAAGCCACGTAAGGGAGGGGTGTGATAATAGTTCAGCACTAATCATATATCTAGGTAAGAATTTTTAATAGAGTGATCCTTTTTTTTTTTTTTTAGATACTACCTCACTCTGTTGTCTAGGCTAGAGCACTGTGGCATCCCGAGCTCAAGGGATCCTCCTGCCTCAACCTCCCAGAGTGCTAGGATCACAGACATGAGCCACCATGCCCAGCCAACAGAGTGATTTCTTTGAATCTCTCAATAACTATTACTAGGATTGAAGAATATGACCAGCATCAAGGATTATTTGTTCCTTTATATGGTTTTCCCGTATCCATTCTTTCAGTAGAGTTACTGACAATTTACTGTCTGTTAGGAATTATATGCTAAGAGTTGAAACTAAAAATCTGTGAAGGTACAGGCTCAGCCCTCAGTCTGTGTTATTTGTTGGAGAGATAGTCAAGGTAAGAGACTTGCAGCACAGCATGGAGAGTGCGGTAATGGAGGCATATGCAGACTGTGGTTTGGGCATCTAGCTACTAGAAAAGGGGCACCTCACTGCTACGGCAGAGGGATGTTGTATCAGAGAAAGCCTCACAGAGGACCTGAACTGTGTGGACAGTGGATTGGACAGTGAGTTAAATGGACAGAACCAGAGACAGTGGATGGGGGGTGCCCACTGGGTGCACTGGGGGCCAGACTGAGGCAGTGCAATTGGCAATCAAGAGCACACAAGGTGGGAGATGATGGTGGCCTGAAGTCTGAGAGTGGCAACAGGGGTGGACAGATGTGGATGGGGATTTGGTGCAGCTAAGAAAGAAGAGCATAGGGTGTGAAAGGCAGGGAGTAGTTAAGAATAACTCCCAGCTTTCTGGAGGGTTGGTCCTGAACCAGAGCCCAGAGGAGCAGGTTTGGGAAGGAAGGGGTGGTGATGAGCTGATTCTGAAGTATGAATTTGGAGGATCTGAGGTACATTCCAGTGCAGGTGGCCAAGACTGCATTGAGGTGTCCAGGTCTAGACCTCTGAAGACACATTCGGGGTTAAGAGCTATTTGGGTGTCATCAGCCTAAACTGTTGAATCTCTTTAGTGGGAAGAGCTCATCCAGGGAATACAGAACTGCTGGGAGGTAAGAGAACCGGTCCAGGAAGGAAACTCGAGCAAGAACAGCCAGAGAGAGAGTTGGCCATTCTGCCTAGAACTAATTTCTGTTCATTTTCAAGTCTTAGTATAAATGATACTTCCTGCGGGTAGCAGTCTTCTTTAACTCTTTCTAAATGCAGCCAGGTGTTTCTGCTGTGTTCGGGTTGTAGCCCAGATGCCCTCTAACGTAGCACACATCTTTGTTAATGTCAGACTCCTATGTACACTGGGAAGGTAGGAGCTGTGTGTTTGGTGCACCTGGAATAGAGCAGTTCAGTAAATGAGAGTGTGTGGGAGCTCAAGGGGAGGGGACTGTGTCTGGGAGGAGGACATAGTCAGCAAGGAGAGGCAAGTTGGACTGGGGTTAGAACATGGCTCTAGTTAAGTAAATCAAGGCTTGAGGCCTTGGTTCTCTCAACCTGGCTCAGTCTTGTTTTCCTCATCTCTAAAATGAGAACAAAATACTGGTAGTTAGCAGCTGTGAGGATTAAATGAGATAATGTTTAGAGATAGAATCTTTTGTAGGCTTTTAGTACTATGGCATTGATTACCCAGTATTCCAATTATTTTTTGTCTGAATTTCATGGAGGCAAAAGTTAATTTGTATTCATCTTTTTATCCCCAGTTTTGGTAATTTAGGATATTCAGGAGCTGTTTATTAAAATAAACATATTAGAGATGGGTCATTTTGCAGCTCTGAGTAATCAGACACACAACTTGAGTGTTGACTCAGGCTCATTGGAGCCCTGTGATTTGGGGCCACTCCTTCTCAGAGACATAGTTCAGAGAAGAGATCAGATTGACAGTTTTTCCAGTCCTGAGCCAGCTGTATGATGTGGGTTTCAGTAGATGTGTCTCCTTTGGGTCATAAGCCTGCTGAAGAATGGGTGCAATGCTTAAATTCTCGTATCTTGTCTGGCCTAGACATTGCCAAAATGGGAGTGCTTCTGGCTCAGCATGGGTGAAGTTCTTAGAAGTTCCCAATGATATGTGGGTGGTGGCAACTGCTGGCTCTGGGAACTGTTGATACTCACAGTGGGACCCAACAGATGTCGCGAGTGCCTTTTGATCTGTGGGGTAAAACTTGAGAAAACTGGAAGACTTATTTTTCATGTCTTTATCCTTTTTAAAATTTAAAACAAACAAATAAAAAGAGTAGCTATAACATTGGCATATACATTGAAACAAGGGATTAACAGACAAAGTCCAGCCCTGATCCGTTTGTGTCATGGCTCTACTCTAATTGCATTTGGACCACTGAGACATCCCCGTTTTGAAAGCCTGGTCATGCTGTGATCCCACCCAGTGCCTGCGGTATTAGCCTTTCTTTTGTGCCATAATAGCAAGCTTTATCCAAACTCATACGTAGTGGTAAGAGGTGCTGTACCAGGCAGGTAGGCCAGTTTTAACTGACACATTCCTTGAAAATTTGCATAACTTTCAGATGAGTTCATTTTCAAGAAAAGTTTGTCAGCATAACCAGTAAAACTAGATTGCCTGATTATTAAAGAATCATATCTTTCCTACTTTTTATTTTCCCTGCACATTGAACATGATAGTTCATGGAGTCAGTAAGGAATTTTCTCTCACATTTCATAGCTGCAGAAGTCTTATTGTCGCCATCTGCTGATAGGCGGTTGGCAGCAAGTGTCAGAGTTGAAGGAAGAGAGGCTTGGGCCCTTCTCTGAAACCAGGTGATGGTTTAAGATGCTCCCACCATCCCAAAGAACAGGGACAGCAAGAAGGCAGCTGTCTTCAGATGCTGGTTGAGGTGGCTGTGAGATCCAGGCTTTTGCACTACTGTGGCCTTGCTGTAGTTCTTTCCAGACAGGCTTTGTGACTAGTGGTCTTTCTATTAATACCACATTCATGGCAGGCTTGAAGGCAGTGATTTTCAACAAGTGTGCTGTGAAAATTTTTAAAGATCATTGTTTTTGAAAAGTTTGAAGTACATTAAGTATATATACATTTTTATCAACATAAGTGTGCTGTGGAAGTTTAACTATATGTTCAAGTGCGCTGTGAGATAAAAAAAGGTTCAAAAACACTGATTTAGGGGAATGCTTTTTTTTTTTTTTGAGACAGCGTCTCAATATGTCACCATCGGTAGGGTGCTGTGGCATTACAGCACACAGCAACCTGAAACTTAAGCGATTCTCTTGCCGTAGCCTCCCAAGTAGCAGGGACTATAGGCACCCACCACAATGCCTGGCTATTTTTTTGTCGTAGTTGTCATTGTTGTTTAGCAGGCCTGGGTTGGATTCAAACCCTCCAGCCCTGGTGTTTGTGGCCAGTGCCCTAACCACTTGGCTACAGGAGCCGAGCGAGGGGGAAATGCTTTTTGTCTCTAGTACTTTATGATATGATTAGAGCATTTGGTGAAGCCATCCATATTGGTGCCCAAGCATAGTAGTTATTGTGTCTTCATCTGCCCTGTATCTCTCCCTGCTTATTTTAGAATCAACTGATTAGGAAATTTAAAATGATGTAAAAAGTATTAGGTGTTTTTAAAACCTCTTACTACTTAAAGACATTACTAAATTATTAACAAATCTTTTGAGTACTTACTGTGTGCAAAGCCTGTGTTAGAATCTGAGGACATGGCTCGGCGCCTGTGGCTCAATTGGCTAAGGCGCCAGCCACGTACACCTAAGGTGGCGGGTTCAAATCCCCAGCCTGGGCCCGCCAAACAATAATGATGGCTGCAACCAAAAAATGGCGGGGTGTTGTGGCGGGCGCCTGTGGTCCCAGCTACTTGGGAGGCAGAGGCAGGAGACTCACTTGAGCCCAGGATTTGGAGGTTGCTATGAGCTGTGATGCCATGGCACTCTACCCAGGGGGATAGCTTGAGGCTCCGTCTCAAAAAAAAAAAAAAAAAGAGAATCTGAGGACATATAGTGGACAAAAACCCAGACAAAGACCTGTCTGCAAAAGGTTTATAGATTGATGGGGAGATCAACTTAAATAATTAGATAAACAAATAGGTTGCAGTTGTGGCAAGTATTACCAGGGAGAGATACATGGAGCTGTAAGAACCTGGTAACAGAAGGCTTCCCTAAGGAGTAACCCTTGGCCTGACATCTAATGGATACACAAAATTCACAGGGCAAAGAGGGGAAGAAAAGACATTCCAAGGAGGAGGATCTGCCTGTGACAGTTACCCACAATGGGAGGGAAGTGAGGCAGGTATGGGAGGCTGAAGGAAGGCCCCTATGGCCAACACTCAGAAGAATGAAGAGGATGGTAGGAGACCAGATTAAAGAGGTGGGTGTAGGCCAGGTTGTGTAGGCCTTGTCAAGGCATTGTCTTCATTCTACAACTAAGGCAAAGCAGGCTGTGTTTTGAAAGGATTACTTCTGCTCTAGGGTGGAGAATAGATTAGAAAGATGTAGGGAAACCAGCTGGACAGCTGTTGCAATAGTCCAGATGAGAGATGATATTAGGGTGGAACTGGTGTGCAAAAGAGAGGACCATGGATGGGTTCTAAATATTTATTTTTATTTTTAATTTATTATTATTATTATTATTTTATTTTATTTTTTTGCAGTTTTTGGCCGGGGCTGGGTTTGAACCCACCACCTCCGGCATATAGGACCAGTGCCCTACCCTTTTGAGCCACAGGCACTGCCCATGGATGGGTTCTAGATCTCTTAAATAGATAATATGCATAGAATTTGGCAACAGATTTTGAGGGTACGGTGGGACTCTTAGGGTGACCTCAAGACTATATTCTTTTGAAGGGAAACACATAGTTGGCCAGGCAGTACACGGTAGTGTTATTCATGATTGGAGCTTTTCCTGGGACATGGTGAATCAGAGTCCCATTGAACTCTCAAGGATTGGTTAGAGTGGCAACCAGAAACTTATCCCTTAGAGGAAACACAGCTGGTGTTGAGAAGCACCAAGGTTCTTCCCTATGCAGCCCGCCAGTGTCATTTAGATCCACTACTCATAGGGGATAGGTGGTGTTGTTTTCCTTTTTATCCTCCTTTGGTCTCTGTGAGGCTTTTTCTTTGTACTTCTGTGATGATTGCTTTGACCTGGTTTCAGGTGGGTCTGTCAGCTAATCCATTGATTGTTCTGTCTTGTTTATCCTTTTATCTTCATTCCTTCTTTCCACTGAAGAAACTGTATGGCACAGGCTGAGTGCTTACCTGCGTTTGACTTCTAACTCTGCCATGTACTGGCTGGGTGTCTTCATCTATAAAACGGAGATAATTGTGGGTCTAATTATTGCAAAGGCTTGCTGTGATAATTAAATGAGTTATTATATATAAGGCTCTTTAAATACTAGCTGGCATGGCTCAAGAAATGTTTATCATTATTTACCTCTCAACCTCAGTAAGGTATGGCCCTGTACCCACTTTGGAAAGAGGGGAAGTAGACTTTGGCATTCTCAGATTGGACATTTATGATTTCTTTTTTTTTTTTTTTTTTTTGAGACGGAGCCTCAAGCTATCCCCCTGGGTAGAGTGCCATGGCATCACAGCTCACATCAACCTCCAACTCCTGGGCTCAAGCGAGTCTCCTGCCTCCGCCTCCCAAGTAGCTGGGACCACAGGTGCCCGCCACAACACCCGGCCATTTTTTGGTTGCAGCCATCATTGTTGTTTGGCGGGCCCGGGCTGGGGATTTGAACCGGCCACCTTAGGTGTACGTGGCTGGAGCCTTAGCTGATTGAGCCACAGGTGCCAAGCCCAGAGTACTTTTCTTATTATAAGCACTGAGTAAATATTTGATCGATTTCTCTGTATTGGTCATCATTTCTTCAGTGCAAATCTCAAGAAAAGCAAATAGCTAGTCCTATTAGAAATGCCCTGTTGTTGGAAGAGGCTGAAATTCCTCAGTGTTGACCTTTACTGTGCTACTGATTAGAAGCTCTAGTAACTTGAGTGGAGCTAAGAAATAATAACCTCAATTTTAAAAAAGGCGTTGTGTGTATGTGTAATTACATCAGGGTGGAAATAACTTCTTTCAAGGACATCACATAGGCTTGAGCTATGTTTAGAATTTTCCCACATAGATCTTATGACTCATGGGCTATTGAAAATTCAAGGCCATCCTGAAATATCCCTAGAGCAGTATCTGAAGGGATAATACTCTTCAGTGTGACACAACATTTGATTCTATATTTTATGATAAGATAATAAATAACATAATTAAGTATCATTTTTAATTTTATACACTTGAGCCTGAGTGGTTTATTACTTATTATTTGTCTTCCTTGAGGTCTAAGGCTACAACTCTTTTCACAACTTTTAGAATTATAGCTCTGGTTTCATTATGTGCCTTGTCTTTTTAACTACTTTCTCTCCAGCACTCAGCACGTAAGAAGGACTTAATAAATACTTGTTGAATGCTGAATGGATGAAAATTCCCTCCTAGGAATATTCAGAGTGGTGACAAAATATCATGTGATAAATGTGTTCACATAAATAGATCAAAATTTATATCAATAATTTTTTTTAAATGATATGTCTTTCAGCCATGAATTGAAGAAAATTAAGTTTAGAAGATAAGATTTGTGACTCGAATTTGTTTTAGGCATATTTCCCTGCAATCATGATAAACATAATACTGTAAAAGTGTTGCCTATGAACTATAGCTAGAAGTCTGGTAAAATTATGAATAATAATTTATAAATATACCTAGGCTATTTATGAATACATTTATTTCTTCTAGTTTCTTATTAGTCTTCATATGTCCATTTAATTGGGATAAAGAAATAAATTAGAGTAAAATAATTAAGGGTAAATAGCAGGAGGATGTTGCAAAATGTTGCTATGTTAACTGTATCCCTGGTCCTAGAATAGTGTTTGGCATACAGTAAGTGCTCAATAATTATGAATTGAATATTCTAAAAAATAAACTTATTGTTAATGAGAGTAACATTCTTTTTTGTGTGTGTGACAGAGTCTTACTCAGTCACCCGCAATAGAGTGCTGTGGCATCTTAGTTCATAGCAACCTCAAACTCTGGGCTTAAGTGATCCTCTTGCATCAGCCTCCCAAGGAGCTGGGACTACCGGTGCCCACAACAATGCCCAGCAATCTTTAGAGATGGGGTCTTACTCTTGCTCCAGCTGGTTTCGAACCTGTGAGCTCAGGCAATCCACCCACCTCAGCCTCCCAAATGACATTCTTTTGTTAGATATATTTATAAGAGGATCTCAGGTAAATTTAAAAACAAACAATAAAAGAATTACATAAACTGCACAAGTTAAAAACATTAATAATGTAATTTCTCCCACAATTTTCATTGCATATATTCTTTCAATTTTTTAAGAATGATGCTTTTAAACTAAACATATCAAATGTGATCTCCCCTTATGAGGAAACTGTACAGTTGAAGTTATCAAAGTAGGGTTAAGTTTACATTCTGTCAAATTGCTTTATTTTGCAAGTTCTTGAAAGTCAAACATGCAGGCTGATTCCCCAAAGAGAACTGAATGCTCCAAAAACAATTTAGAGCTCCCACTCTTCCCTCCTAAAAAGGAAAAAAGAAAAAAAGGATAAAAGAAGAGCATAGGAAGGGGAAAAGAAAGAAAAAGAAGAAAGCAGTACAATTAAGGTGACAATGAAACTTTGAATCATAGGGACTTAACACGTCACTGAATAACTTCATAAGAGTCTTTCCTAGCCATTTCCAGTTGAAGCATGTTAGAAACTGAACAGAAACACACACATACACACACACCCAAATTGAAATAAAATAAATAAGAATTCCTTGGACCTATAATGAGACATAACAAGTGATCAAAAAAACCATCAATTTCTGTTGTTTAATCTTATATTTTAAAACTAGAAATTGTTTTATTATGCTTCACAGCTTAACTCTATGACTCTCTAGCACCATTCATAAAATACATTTCTTTCTCATTTGCATAGTGGTTTGTAATTTCTGAATTAAGAATTTGTTTTCTGTGATTATTTTATTCATCGATTCATCATTCATTCATTTATCTGTTCATTCAATACACATTTATAATGTGCCTAGACAAGAAATATTCTCATTAGTCCAGATAGAGTAGAAATAAATATATGGTAACATATGTACATACATTGGTCGATGTAATAGACAGTATAATGAGGACTAGAAACAGAGATGGACACAGCAGAAGTAGTTTTGAAGAAGAGAAGTCATTTTTCTCTGATAAAGGACTAAAGTATTGGTGATGATATAATCTAAGTATCATGACATGAGGTTTCCGATAAGATGGAAAATTAACAAGGGCTACTAGCTTCCTTTCCCCAAATCATCCCTGTGTATGTTAGAAAAGAAAGTCAAAAGCATAGACATAAGAAATCAACATTAAAACAGGATATATCCAGAAGACCAAAAATCACACTACAATAAAGATATTTGTATCAGAACGTTCATTGCAGTCCAATTCATAATTGCTAGGTCATAGAAGAAGTCCAAGTGCCCATTGACCCACGAATGGATCAATAAATTGTGGTATATGTATATCATGGAATACTATGCAGCCCTAAAGAAAGACGGAGACTTTACCTCCTTCATATTTACATAGATAGAGCTGGAAAATATTATTCTTAGCAAAGTATCTCAAGAATGGAAAAAAAAGTATCCAATGTACTCAGCCCTACTACGAAACTAATTTAGAGCTTTCATAGGAAAACTATAACCCAATTTTAGCCCAAGAATATGAGGAAAGGGGAAAGCGAGGGGAGGGGAAGGGAGGGTGGAGGATGGGTGGAGGGAGGGTGATTGGTGGGATTATGCCTATGGTTTATCCTATAAGGGTACATGTGAATCTCTCTAAATGTAGAGTATGAATCTCTTAACACAATAACTAAGAAAATGACATAAAGGCTATGTTAACCAGCTGGATGAAAGTATTTCAAATTGTATATAGTAACAGCACTCTGTACCCCATAGTAGCATTAATGTACACAGATATGATTTAATAAAAAAGAAAAAGGAGGATCTCTTAAGCCTAGGAGTTTGAGGTTGTTGTGAGCTATGATGATACCACTGCCCAGGCAACAGAGCAAAATCCTGTCTCAAAAAAATCAAAAACGAAAAGAAAAAGACTTTCTGGGAGCTATCGTAGACAAGCTTTGACCTGCTGGCCCTAAGTGTTTACACATTCACTTTCACCATGCCAAATCCTAACTGATTGTGGATTTTTACGGAAAGGCACTAGTCTACTTCTTCAAAGAGATTAAGGTAGAATCCATTAGAGAAGCTGTCCAGCAGAAAACATCAAACAATGTTGTGGGCAGTCTACGGTGCCTGAGGTCCTTTGCCATAAGGCTCATTTCCTCACCTCTCCTTAAATTCACCAGAAGAATACATGCACTCTCTATACACAGAACCAGCAGGGATTCCAATATGTTTAAGATAACATAAAAGCATAGGTAAAGTGTGAGCCATTTAACACAAAAAAATCACTCTTAAAAACAGATAACAGGGGTGGCGCCTATGGCTCAAAGGAGTAGGGCACTGGCTCCATATGCTGGAGATGGTGGGTTCAAACCCAGCTCCAGCCAGAAACTACAAAAAAAAAAAAAGATAACAAATGTAACATATAGACCACATTAAGTAGTACTATTGAAAAAAAACTGGTCAAATTTTTTTAAATGATCAAAATAAATTCCTCAAATAGATGAAAGAAGAGAGGAAATTTTAGGTAATTGAAAATTCAGTGATTGAAATGTATATAGGCATACTTTGTTTTAATGACGGTTTGTGGCAACCTTGTATCAAGCAAGTCTATTGATGCCATTTTGCCAACAGCATCTGCTCACTTCATGTCTCTGTGACACATCTTGGTGATTCTCACGGTATTCCAAACTTGTCACTGTTACTATATCTGTTAAAGTGATCTGTGATTAGTGTAATTGTAATTATAATTGGGGGCACAGAAACTGCACCCACATAACACTGTGGGAGAAGTGTGTGTTCTGACTGCTCCACCAACCAGACATTTCCCTCCCTGCTATCCCACTCCTTAGCCTATGTATTCCCTGAGACACAGTATTGAAATCAGGCCAGTTAATAACCCTACCATGGTCTGTAAGTGCTCAAGTGAAAGGAAGAGTCTAATTCTTCTCACTTGAAATCAAAAGCTAGAAATGATTAAGATCAGAGAGGAAGGCATGTTGAAAGCTAATATAGGCCAAAAGCTAGCTGCTTATCCCAAACAGTTAGCCAAACTGGGAAAGCAAAGGAAAATTCTTAAAAGAAATGGAAAGTGCTACTCTGGAAAACACACAAGTGATAAGAAAGTAAAAGAGGCTTATTGCTGATGTAGATAAAGTTTGAGTAGTCTAGACAGAAGATCAAACCAGCCACAATATTTCTTCAAGCCAAAGCTGAACCCAGAGCAAGACTCAAACTCTCCACATAAACATGAAGGAGGTAAAGTCTCCATCCTTCTTTAGGGCTGCATAGTATTCCATGGTGTATATGTACCACAATTTATTGATCCATTCATGGGTTGATGGGCATTTGGGCTTCTTCCATGACCTGGCAATTATGAATTGGGCTACAATAAACATTCTGATACAAATATCTTTGTTGTAATTCAATTTTTGGTCTTTTGGATATATACCTAATAAACGAATTGCAGGATCAAATGGCAGGTCTATTTTTAGTTCTCTCAGTGTTCTCCAGATGTCTTTCCAAAAGGAACAAATTAATTTGCATTCCCACCAACAGTGTAGAAGTGTTCCCTTTTCTCCACATCCATGCCAACAATTGGAAAATGTTCTTCTTAGCAAAGTATCTCAAGAATGGAAGAAAAAGTATCCAATATACACAACCCTACTTTGAAACTAATTCATAGCTTTCATAGGAATGTCATAACTTAATTATAACCTTAGAATATGGGAAGGCAGTGGTAGAGGGAGGTGAGGGGGATGGATGGGGGGAGGGAGGGTGATTAGTGGGGTCACCTCTATGGTTTATCTTACAAAGGTACAAGGGAATCTTTCTAAAAGCAGAGTATGAATGTCTTAACTCAATAACTAGGAAAATGACATGAAGGTTATGTTAACCAGTTTGATGAGAGTATTTCAAAATGTATATGAAAACAGCACACTGTACCCCATGATTGCATTAATGTACACACTTATGCTATAAGAAAAAAAAGAAATTAATTATGTAATATTA
>CAUYQV010046509.1:0-21209 GCA_963574575.1 Galagoides demidoff
CCTGTGGTCCCAGCTACTTGGGAGGCTGAGGCAGGAGACTCGCCTGAGCCCAGGAGTTGGAGGTTGCTATGAGCTGTGATGCCATGGCACTCTACCCAGGGGGATAGCTTGAGGCTCTGTCTCCAAAAAAAAAAAAAAAAGAAATTTTTGGCACCTGGCTGTATATTACTGTTCATTTTTGGTTTTGCCATTCTCTGGAGACTTCAGCATCCACGAAGATTGCCACATAACCGTCTAGCCTCATAACTCTCTGGCCTCTTCTTTTCCATTGTCCTCAGTTTCCAGGCCCATGGTCATTCCTGAAATGTATTAATTGCCAAAATTTTAATTTTCAGAAATAAGACTCAGACTATGACTTTCCTCACTTAGCCTATGGCTACTGGTCGACTTTATTGAGACTTCTGGGACCCTCCCCAATGCCCCTAGTTATGATGTCCTCTCTCTTATTCTTCCTAGTCTGACCCCTTTATTAGTAATGCTAATGTTTCTCCTCGTGTACACTCCTCAGTGCCCTTCTGCTTCCCCCACTTTATGCTTTCTCTATTTGAGGTTCATGTACCCTGTTTTCTACTTTAATTGCTGAGCTTTAATGGAGAAATAGTAACCCTGTACAATATTTTCTTCACTCTCAGCTGGACCCTCAGTACTGTTCAGCAGTCCTTTCATCTGTCCTTAGTCAATTCCCTCTCTTATATTCTCAGACACATATTCCACCCTCGGGCCACTCTTCTCAACTTTAGTATTCCAATTTCATACCCTCTGCTCTCACAATCTTATTTGCATGCTTCACAGAAGCTAAGGAGGTGTGTAAGCTAAATTTTCCCAACTTCTTAATTCAACCAAGGGCACTCAGTTGCTGGAGTTTAAGTTTGAATGAGTCATGTCCTAAGCCGTAGACACACATATTTGATATTCCCATACCTTCCTATGGAAGAATCATCTTTTGAAGCCGTTAGGGGAAGAGAAAAGGCATGTAAACTTACAATTCAGCTAAAATTTCACCATGGCATTGCAAAGAAATACTTTGAAAGCAGATAGGTGGTCAGCAATGGCCATTTGATCTGCTTCGAGTTCCTAAACATGTTATTCATTATTCAGGACCGGATGACTGTAGAAAGAAAACATCCTCTGGTGAACAATAAAAAGAGTAGTTTCTGATCAAAGGAGTGAGCAGTAGAGAAAGCAGAACTTAGAACATGAGTTCAAGGCACCATGCGGGCTACTGGAACTACTGTTCCAGGCAGTTAGCAGAGCCTGGGAAGGAAAGGTGAGTAATGAAAAAAAGCAAAACAACTTGATTGAGAGTGAGGCAAGGAAGGGGAGCCTTCAAGACTGAAAGAGCATTAATGGCAGGGTGTGAAGTGGTCTCAATGCAAAAATAAAAAGTGAAAACTGAACAACACCAAAAGACCATGTCTAGGCTAGAATATCAATGAACAAACTGGTTACGGTTTCTGTTGTTTCATTTTTATAAAATGATGTTGTCTTTAAAGTTACCAGCAAAGGCTGCGAGTAAATGTCACAGAGTTTGAATCTTGCTGTAACCGTATTTTAAACTCACATATCACCCATTTTATCTCAGGAATCAAGACTCATGCATTATTTTTCAAGTGTAGATTCCTATAATCAAGACGGAAGTCTTGCCCAAGTTAGCAAGCAATTGTTCTTCACAAAAGAGGTAAAAGATAATAATAATAATGGTTGTTGTTTATTGAAATGTACTATGTATGACACATCTGAAAGGTTTACATGTATGTGTATTTACTCATGGAAGCCTCTCACCCAATGAGAATGTACTACTATTATCCAAAGTTTGCAGATGGGGAAACTGAGGCACACAAAGAGGTTAAATAATCTGTTCCAACCAAATGAACAAAACCAACTATGAAAGCAGGCAGTTTTGAATTCCGAGGCCGTGCTGGTAAGCAGTAAACTTCCATTGCCTCTGTGTAAAAGTTGGCTAATTTTTCTCTCATACTGTAGCCACAGTCTTCGGACAGAAGAGACTTGCTTGTGAATGTGACAATACCCCATAATCTATGAGAGGCTTTTTGGATGGCATAAGATAGACATGTAACATTTCACCTAGAGATTCAGCTACCAATAAAAATAGAGCAAATGAGAAAGTACTGTTCATGCTGACAGACTGAGTGACAAGCAGCTGAGTGAAGCTCAGGGGAGGTATAGAGATAATATAAAAACCAAAATGAGATCAGAAAAATAATGCCGTTATATGTTTAGGTAACTGGATGGGGCAGATGTCACTACAGTGGGCTGAACACGTGTGTGTTTGTGTGTGTGGTCTGTAATATAGATGACATTGCGACAGAAGTCACTTGTATTTGGTTTTTTGTATAAGGTTTCTTACTTGAAATTCAAGCAAGAAAGTTAAAGTCCTGGAGGTCTGAGACTAGAGCGATAGAATGGTCATGAAAACTCATTCATCATGGATCAGAAAGGTTTGAAGTGTTGCCTGACCCCATTTGCCATGTATTACCTTTCCACAATTGAGTAAAGAATAATAATAATAATTTCATAACTATGACTTGGAAAATAGGTGCTATAAAAAGTAATTGTCAGTGTTTTAGTCTGTTCATCTGAGCCCAGGAAGAAAAACCATATCAGAGTACAAGACCTAAACTAAAGTTAATGCAGAGAAAAAAAGAGCATATTTATAAAAATTCTCAATATGTTTAAAGGTTTTTTTTAAAAGTAGATTTTTAACAAAGCAAAAACCAAACCAATGACTTCCACTGATCGCTTTCATTTTAAAATGACACAGAAACCCTGATTTGCCATTCAAAAACAATTTATTGCTAGAAATACTGGAACAAGATGGAAGAAATCCAGTACTGTAGTATGTAGCTCCCCCTCCCAAACCTATTTGAGTTCTACCTGGTCTCCAGGTCTGGTACAAGCTCCCTCCTGCATGAAGCTTTTGCTGACCAGCCCACATATATGACAAATGCCTTGCCCATAGTACATAATCAATTAATATATCTTGATTGATTATATCACCATTCCTAGGAACCTAGGTTCCAATAGTTAAAGTAATGGCGAAAGAAGATGAAGGAAGAGGTAAGGAAGAATTTTTACCACCTTGCACAGTAATATTGAAGGCATCTAACAGAATAACAAATTCCCCTGAAATGATTTCAGGCGATCTCTCTGAACATATTTTAGGGCAATTAAAAAAACATAAATCTTCTTTAATTAGGTTGACTATAGTATTATGTTCCATTTCACAGTGAAATATACCATATTATAGACAGGGTGTGCCCAGTGTTGCCCTGAAAAGTCGCTATACATGGTTTACAACATTTTACAAAGAGATTATCAACATGTAGAGGATATTGTGTAAATATTTGGTAATAAATATTTTGTAAATAATATGTATATTTAACTACAATTTTGTATTTTTCTTATGTACAGAGACTGTAGGGGCAACTTTGTGGATGCTCTGGGTAGGGAGATATACAAAGATATGAGAGACAGGCCATTTTATTGGCCACATGCATGTACAGTGAAGATCTGATCAAAGTTTAGGATCAGTTCCTCATTCTGGCTGTAGAATTTCCTTACCTTTTAGCCTTCAATTAGGAAAGTCAAAGGGCTACAAACATTTTGCTTGTGGCTCAGAGTAAAACAGAACTTATCTTTTTAAAATAATAATTTCTAAATGTCTTTGCCACAAATACATTTATAAAAAATGAGCTTTATTGCTTTACTGTTGTAATGGTATAGCCAATAAGAGGTTATTATTAATGAATTTCTTTGGGTGATATGATCGTGGATCTACTAGATTTTTTTTTTTCATCTTAAATTAAACAGTTAATGTAATGCTTCCTGGCATGTAGATATTGTTCCAGCCCTTTTGGTTAGTCAATGGCTCCCAGAGGCCTAAGAGGCCCATGTCTTTTATTTTCAAAAGTAACGTTAGTCTAAAATAGATTCAGAGAGAGGTTGATAACTTTTTTCTTGTTGGAAATAAAGCAAGGGGGATCTGGTATCTCTCCAGCAAACATTTTTTAAACCTATGTTATAAGAAAACAGAAACGAGTTGCTTTCTCAATATCATTATTGGTCTAGTCCTACAGGCTTCTATATTAATTTTTAAAGTCACAATGCATATTAGAAGGAACTTGTATGGTAGAATTATAAGATCAAAAGACTACTTATTGTTACAATGACTCTTGCGCTCCAAAACCTTAAGTTAGCAAGTGCACATTCACTAATTTAGAATTAGTACTCTCTTCTCATTGCATAACTATCTCAATTTTTGCTGCTTCTACTCTCAAAACTCAGCCAATTTTCTAATTTTATGTAAATTTGTCCATAAAATCTACTGTCTATATTGATCTGCCAAATTAGTCAACTATAAGATGAAGGCAAATAAAAAGCCTGCAAGAACTATGGAATTTCAGCCAGTAAAGTTGATTGAGGACCTAGTATACATCTAACCTAACACTTTGTTGGATGCCAGTGAAACAATAAATGTATTAAATAATACGTCCCCATAGAAATGAGTAAGTCCTATTAGAAAAGGCAATTCTATGTAATATCATTTTGCAACCTATGATACAGGCAACATTAATTTCCCTCTTTTCTACTCTTCCACTCAGGATGAATGAAGGAAAAAATGGGCCAGTCATTTGCTTAACTTGGGCCTCAGTTTCCACAACTCCCAAATAAGAGCCTTGTACTGGGTGATCTTTCAGTAAGGATCCTTCAAACTCACCTTTTCATTATAAATAAATACAGAATGCAGACCCACGGAGGTTAAATGACTTACTTCCCCAAGGTGACAAATGTAAGGGAGAGACACAAATTATATGACATATTCAAAAGAAAAGAATATGGATAAAATTTCCACAATTTTTAAATTCAGAATGTAAGGCTTAAAAACATTCGAATCTTAAGAAGAATATACTCTGCTATAAATTGTATTTCCATTTTTGTAACCTTAGATTTATACTTTATTTCTGATAGGTATCATTTTTCAAAGAGCAGCCAAAATTATTCAAGCATAGTATATTTAAGAAACATAGACATTCTGAATCTCTTGATTACGAGTGAAATACGATCAAATAAAAGCTAAATTATTTCTGTAACATAATAGACAATGCATTTATGAGAACACTTACAGTGTTAGAAATTCATTAGGAAATACTCTACCCTTCCTCCCAGATTTCTTTACTTTCTTGTGATAATTGAAATAATGTTTGTTCTTTCTGCCTTGGAATTATTTTTGAATCACTTTTCTCCATAACTCTCAAGTTAATCCATTAACACAACTCCAGAATTATTTTTGAAAAATGTTCAAACGTGTCACTTTTTCCTTTGTTATTGTTTTTATAGTGTCTTAGGATTGACTAATCCTAAGTCAAAATTCACTTCAGACAACACCCTACCCCATGTTTGAACTCGGCCCATCCCCTGCTCTCACCACAGTGGTGTGAAATATTGCTGCCCATCTCCTGGACAAAGCATATATAAGGTGAATAGTAACCAGATGCCAAAGTAGCTGTCAAATGCCACGAGGACATCAAAGGACTAAAAAAGGTGGTTTAGGACGTAATGAGCTTCAGGTAATGAGGAGATTGGGAAATGACGGCAGGCAAATCCTCATGCTTAATTCAGAGCAAGAGACACTAGTTGAGTGGAGAGGTTGGAGAAGAAGGGTATTATACAGACTATACATCCAAGAAGCAATGTTTAAAGTTCAAATGTGTTATGATTTTGTACATACAGTGTAAAATGACTATTGGCTATATAAAAGTATCATGTATGTTACACCCACATACATAAGAACACCAGAATTTCAATTTTCAATTTTAAAAAATAATAATCATCGTTATTGTGTGCACTACTGTTACAACACTTAGCACCGTGTATTGCATTTTATTGTCGCCATTTGGTTTTTAACATACATTTTAGATTTTGGTGACTTCTATCTGCCAAGCACGGTGGTAAAGGTTTTATATAAATTAGCTCACTTTTTAATTTGAGTCTTCTCTTTCCTACTGACTTATAAATTCGTGTAAAAGAAAGATTATATTTTTTTCATGCTTATAGTCCCCAAATACACTTTGTGTATATTATTACACATTGTGGGTTCTCTAAATATATATTTACTTAATAATTAATATATAAAAATACACAAACACACTGGAAAGGTTTGTATAGTGCAAATTTAGTTAAATGACCTGAGTTCTAGTCTTTTATGAGCTTCTATGTCTTCATTTGTTAAAAGAGTAAATCAGACTGTATGGTTACCACGACTATTTCAAATGCTACAAGCTTATGAAAATATAATAACAATGGTTTTCTAGCTCTGAAAATCCACTTCAAATAATGACGTTCATGTTAGATGATTTTTCTAGCCCAGACGATAAAGGTCATGACTCTTCAGCTACGTAAGAAATTCCTTATACAAGCTAAAGGCAGTCCTCAGGATCTTGAACTTGTCATTTTCCATTCACTCCAGGGCCCTACATTTGAAATCATTCGTGTCATAAAGATTACTGACTGAATGAAAAGTCTCTTCTTTTTTTTTTCTTTTCTCACTTAAATTTAGCATATCATTGGCTATCAATAATAAACATAATCATTTTAAGTATAAGTGATTTCAAGGAAACTGTGCAGCTGCAAACCCTATACAAGGGAAGTTATTTAGTGATGTGATAAGTTAGAGAATACCCTGCTGCCTTTTCAGAAACCACTAAGTCATATTATATATACTAATTTATTTTTTTGTTTTGAGACAGAATCTCAGTCTGTCACCCTGGGTAGAATGCCATGGTATCATAGCTCACAGCAACCTCAAACTCTTGGGCTCAAGTGATCCTCTTCCCTCAGTCTCCCAAGTAGCTGAAACTACAGGCCACAATGCCCTGTTAGTTTGTGGATGGTGTGGGGGGGGGGCTTGTAATTTTTTTAGCAGAGATGAGGCCCTGAGGTCTCACTCTGGCTCAGGCTGGTCTTGAACTCCTGAGCTCAAGCTGTCTGCCTGTCTGAGCCTCCCAGAGTGCTAGGATTACAGGAGTAAGCCACCTCACCCAGCCTATATCTTATATTCTAGCAGATTAAAACTAACATTTTTTTCTTTTCTTTTCTTTTCTTTCTTTCTTTCTTTTCTTTTTTTTTTTTTTTGCAGTTTTAGGCCAGGACTGAGTTTGAACCTGCCACCTCAGGTATATGGGGCTGGCACCCTACTCCTTTGAGCCACAGGTGCCACCCAAAACTAACTTCTTTAAGATACTGAGATGTCACTAAGGAAAAATTAATCATTGTTTTGTTTGTTTTTTTTTTTTGTCATTAGGATTTCTAACAAGATTTCTAGTCATCCTGAATGTAAATCATACCATAGGAGATATTTCCTTTGGGGGAGGAGAGGTGGAAAGGTTTACAACATCTTTAAATTTTTAAATGTTTACTAAACATACAGACGTTGAAAGAGAAGAAAAGGTTAGATGGGTCAAACTGCTTTGGTGAACGTTGTTTTGACAGGACAGCAATGTATACATACATATAATCCCAGTGATTCAGATTATCAGCCTTTCCACAGAGATCATTCTTTTACCCAATGATAAAGAAGGACCTTGGAGATAGTTTTGTGTTCCAGATAAAAACTTCATTATTTTAATTCCTGCAGCAGGAAGAATAAATACATATAACATGGAGAGATGTCCATATTTCTAGCTCTTACTACATATTTGTTAATGTAGATTTTTTTAAAAAGTCATCCTAATTTCTATTTTATATTCTTCCAGCTCTTTTTTTTCGTGTGTGTTTCCTATTTCATATATTTTCTAACTGTTCATCATTCTCTATTACAGATTTTTTCAACTTAAGAGCTATTCTTGTATCCTCTTTCCCAGTTTTTCCTCCACATATTTTTTATCACCATGTTTTTCAGTGTAGAGTGTGCACATTTGCCCCAATATTTGAGCGAAAAATAAGGATGCACATTGTGCGGGGTGTCCCAAATGTCACCTTACATAGATGAAAATGGGAAATTGTAGCTAAATGTATCTTGTTATAAAACTTTACAAAGGTGTGGCCAACACACAGAGAATATTTTGTAAATAAAACAAACAGGTACCTAAATATAAATAAATAAAAATTTAAACTAAATAATTAAAAATATATTTTCCTAAAAATGTGTGTACACATTGCATACACATGGGCACTCATTATATATATCAAAATACAGTATTTTCTTTTTTTGTTGTTTTTTTTTGCAGTTTTTGGCCAGGCCAGGTTTGAACCCACCACCTTCAGTATATGGGACCAGTACCCTATTCCTTTGAGCCACAGGCACTGCCCTGAAATATAGTATTTTCTAACAAAAGCAACATACAGCTGGACATGTTTAATGGTATAATTGCAGAATCCCCTTACTATTAACATACCAACCTTTTTTCACATAATAAAATTTATACTTGTAGATATTTTAGAGTTCTCCTTTATCTTCCTCATTTATTCTTTCATTTAATTATCAACATAACAGAAAGTTAGTTGGGGCCAGTATTGTTACATTGATTATGCAAATGAGAAAAGGGTAATAGAGATTAAATTACTTATCCAAGTTCACACAGAATTAATTATACAACCAGACTCAAACAAACCCACGCTTTTATGATTTAATAAAAAAAATCAAAATTCCATTTTCTTTCCAGTACTCTCCCTTCCTCTAGTGTCACAGGTATTTAATTCCAGAGAACTTTACATGTTCACAAACAAAAGATGCAATTAAGAAATTCAATATAGATATTGTCTGCGTCTGAGTGCGTGTGTATATATGGAGAGAGAGAGAGGGGATGATGTTACTCTGGGGTGATTAAAAACATATGATAAATGTTATTTTTTCTACAAAGAAGCAGACATTCATTTGCATATGTTTAAGGTTGGAATAAACATAAGTTGATTGATGAGCAATATGACAAACGAAAATCTAAAAGAAAAAATTCCACATAATTTTATGCAGAATAAATTGGAAGGCTGGCTATCCCACGTACTTTAGTCAAGCCATGTTTCCTGAAAATCAATCAAATCCTGTTTGGTTTCTCCTTCAGATTTTTCAAAAGAGTGTTTCAATTTATTATGACCTCCCCTCCCCTTACTTTTATATCTATTAGCCTCACTCCTGTTTACATTTCTTGTGATATCTAGAATCCAGGTAACAGAGGGCATCTTCTATGTTTCAAAATATCATTTTCTAATATTGTTTTTACTGCAGACACTGCTACCTTGCTCACATGCCCAGTATATTTTAAAGATTTGAATTTGTGTTGGTATAAAATAATCTCAAAAGGATTATTCAAACTTTTGTTCTCGGTGATATCATCACCTGTGGCGCTCAAGCTTGCTGTTGATCTAAGTCATCTTGTAGATTTATATCATCATCATTATCTAGGAAATATCCTTTGAAGCTTAATTATACCTGACATTGTAAAAAGATGGCAGTGAATATGGCACTTGTTCTTAGAGTCACAGAACTGTCAAGCCAGGATGTAATGAAGATTTCTTGTGTGGTATAGTTACTACCATTAAGGAACTTACATTTTATTTGGGAAGATAAAGTACATTGCCATGCATCAAAAATCAAGACATTATGTGTGTGATGAAGTTCTAATTGTGTTCTATGTACAAATGAAGAAAGAGAGCCAATTAAGATAATTTTATTGGACTAGGTGAGAACTGAACTGGAGCCCAAGGACACTAGGGTTTGAAGTGACAAATTCAAAAGCTGTGGAATAATCATGTTTCAAAGTGGGAGAAAAGATAAATTGGGGACTAGGTAGTGGTAGGTTAGAGAGTGACCTTTGATTCGAATATATTTAAGATAATGGTGAGAAATGCACCATCGGATGTTCTTTGAAGAGCTAGAACAAAATACCAGATTTCTGGAGATATGTCAGCGCTGGAGGTAAAGGAATTTGAAGCAATACTCACTACACTGGTTTAGCTGAATTTCAAAACTTTCCAAGGAAAAGGTTGAGAGAAGAGAAAAGAGGTCCAAAGATTAAGCATTCATTATTTAGAGATTTGGAGACTATCGAAGGATCATATTTATGTCTGAATATTAAAAATGAACGGTTTCTCAGTTTCCCCCCAGCTTTATACATTACTACATTCAATGATCGTTAAGATTCTGCTCTGTGCAAGACATTTGACTGAGTACTTCAGACCTTCCCGGAAGAGGAGACAGTACTTAATTCTGATCCTCAGTAGTTAAGCATCTAATGAGTAGCTGGAGATCCAGTGGAAGCTCTCTACGGAAAGGATTTGGCAGAAAAAAACTTACTATTAAATTTAGAGAAAAATCAGAGAGCAGAGTAGATAAAAAAAAAAAAAAGACAGAGAGATTGTATGGGATGAAAGTACTGCTAGAAAGACCTCTTTGCCCCAAGGCCCAAAGAAGGAATATAAATTTGGATCAACTCTCTCGGGGGCCATTTTTACTATCACTTGAACATATAGTGACCAAATCTCTTTTTACAGACTCATGGAAATTTCAGATGGATAAACCTTTGTTAACAAAAAAAAAAAAATCTCCATGAGCCTATAGTCATTTTTGCTCCGTCTCACTGCTCTTATGCTCTAAACTTAACAAAAAGTAAATCAATCAGCAAACAGGAGTTAAGTATCTTCTGTGTGTTTAACAATAGATTAGGTTAGTTGAACCAAGAAATGGAAAGAGTAAGGTCCCTCACTTATTATATGAATTACTTATTATTAGCAAGCCTTTAGATATCTGAATTATACCTTGGCTTATATTACATATAAGTGAATAATAAGCTGTAAATTAGGCCTTCGGACAAAATAAGTTGTTTGGATTACAAGTGACTGTTAGTTCCTCCCTCCCCCTAAAAAATGTGTTTTAAGATTATTTTGAGGAGTATGAGCAAAGCATTTTATTATTCCTAAATTCATGGATGAGGTTATGAAAGTAACAACACAATAAATACTAAGCATTCTAATAAAGAAATAGAACTAACGTATGCTGATTACATTTGTTGGTGACTTAATATTGCTTCTGTTTTAAAGATGAATAAAAGTAAGACTTAGAGAGGGTGTCTGATCTGCTCCAGGTCACACAGCTAATTATTGGCAAAGCTACAGAGAGAAACCAAATCACCTAACTCTGAGATCAGGTTCTTTTCCACCATGCTTCATTGCCTCTTGAAGGCTATGTGGCATATTAAATGAAAGCCTTTAAAAATTTGCCTACATCATACTGTCCTTGAGAATCATGTCATGCTTAATAAATTCAGAATGAACAAAAAGTACATTTGCATTCCTGGCTTCAAAAATTAGAAAGTGAATACAAGTATGTGAGTACTTTCAAAATTATGACTTTTATTTTTACTGACATACAGGTAGAAAATATGTACTGTGTGTGTATTCTATAACGAGCATGTATATTTACAATGAGAAAGCAACATGCAAAAGGCCAGCAAGAATATTTTTGTGAGGTTTAAAATAGATGGCTGACCGTTGGACAGACCACGTGCACCTGTGTGTATATTAGCCTTTCCCAATTTATTTGAGCATCTGAAATCTGAAACAGTTCAAGGCTGGATGCTTCCTTTCTATAAATTTCATCTCGTAAAACATACAAATGCAAGCATGAGTCACTAGCTACAGAGTCCCAGCTTTAATCCATTATGTCATTTTTATAAGGAAACAAACCAGTGACCTTCATGTGGTTTTTGAGGACAAGGACTCTGTGCACTACAGAGGATGTGAAAGATGAAATCATAATATGAACAATCAAATGATTTCAGTGGCAAGATCTACAAGGTAAAAAATAAGGTGCATTTTATAGAATGAAATCCTTTTGCTTCTGTGAGTCTTCTTCCATAATTCACTTGCATGTGCCCCTTGCATACAGTCCACTGACTTGAAACTAAATTGAAACATCTACGTATCTTCCAATCAAAGTTTAAATAGTTAGCTTTCCTTTGGGTGTGGAAACAGCGAGGGCATAACCCAAGATAATCCTCAGGGTATGTTTTGATTGCTGGATTACATTTTCCACTTACTCGATCTTTTGCCAGAACTTTTAAACTATAGCATTACTGAAGTTATTATTTACACCATTCATTCTAGTAAATACAGAGCAGAATCTCTGAGGCAGGAGGAAGTCCAGGGGGGCTGAGTAAGAAAAAATAAATGGAAACAGGGAGAGCTTGAGCCATGTGCTTAAACACACAGAGATGAGCCGTGGAGCCAACATGCAAACCTAGGTCTATCTGACTACAAAGGTAATCCTTTCTCCATAGCACCTTGATTAACAGCCTTAAGTTTTACGAATATGCCAAATACCTGTGCACAAAACACACTGTCAGTATAACTTTCTTTAGTCAAAGAACTAAATGGATGACAAGTCAGGAAACATTGCTCATATATCAGCTCCTGCAAATCAATAATGTGTCGATTTTCAAAGATCTCAGTTCATTTTTAGAGGTGAGGGAATAGCTATTTACTAATTAATAGAAATAAAGATTGGAAAAATGTGCCTACTCTTATCTAATAATAGTACTTGGTAGTGAAATAGGAAAACAGAAGAAGTCAATCACAATATTTTTAAGAGGCCAGAGATATTCACCTAACATTCCTTCAAATCACATTTACTGAGACAGAAAAGGCATTTATGATCAATAACACAGGGAATATTTCTATTGCATATTTTATTGGAATTCCTCTCCATACATTTTTGTAGCATAATGAATGCTTCTATTTTAATGTGATTTCATATGTAATAGTCATATATTTTCATAATTTAACAAGCTCAAATCCAAACATGGCACCTGCATTTTAAATACAAAGCATATTAAAGTCCAATGAATTTTTTAACTTTGAAATGTTTTCTTCTGATATGTAATTTCAGGTTGATAATATATTTTGTAAAGAGGGTTTTTTTTTGTAATTTTTACAGTGAGGCTTGTCACTTCAAGCTGAATAAATATTGTGACTAGATTTTTTTAAATAAAAATAAGGTATACCAAACAAATCCACCTGCTCTCTGAGAATATTTTACGAATCAGTTTCCAATACTATTCAGAGCAAAAGCCTGTAGAGTATTCAGAAACTGTCACTAGTTTTTAACTCAATTCTGAATTCATTAGCTTTAAAACTTGTCGTTTTTAAAGAGAATCACTTAGTAGTATATATGCTGGTAGATTAAAGCAAAAAGAGATGAGGGCCCAGAGCCGTGGCTCAAACCTGTAATCTTAGCACTTTGGGAGGCTGAGCTGGCTGGATTTCCTGAGCTTAGGAGTTCGAGACCAGCCTGAGCAAGAGCAAGACCCCATCTCTAAAAATTCCAGACATTGTGGGAGTCTTTAGTCCCAGCTACTTGGGAGGCTGAGGTAAGGAGATCACTTGAGCCCAAAGAGTTTGAGGTTGCTGTGAGCTATGACGCCACAGTACTCTACTGAGGGTGACAAAGTGAGACTCTGTCTCAAAAAAAGAGAGAGAGAGAGAGGGTTGAAAGAAGAGATAGGTTTGAATAACAAATTACAGAATTACCCAAAATAACCTTTAATGAATATCCACTGTGAATAGAAAAGTTAAGAGTATCGAACACAATCTTTGCCTGAGATAAAGAAGGTATGAGATTTCTCGTACTTCTGCATACTTACAGACTTGACAGTTTCTTCACCAAAGAAGTCAGCAGCACATAGTGGTTCGGTGTTAAGATCCATCAATCATTAAAAAGAATCACCCCCAACAGAAAAATTTGTATCATTCTGATTATATACGACCACTGAATGTTTGCTGACGTGAGAAAGGCAACATAAAAATTAACCATTGGATCCTATTCAACTTAAAAAGATTTCACAATGATTTAGTTGTGTTTCCATATTTGTCATAGCTTGAGATTTTCTTGTTAATGTTCTGCTCCAGCTTTCATGTTACTATGAAAATTGGACGCATTTCATATGCACACAAAAAACCATCAGATATTAGGATTATTTTTAACTAAAATCTGGCCTTTGTGGATAAAATGTATAAAATGCTTACACTTTTATTACGTAAAGTTAATGTATTTCCAAATGGATTTGTAACAATACAATCAGACAATCTTCCAAAGGGGACCTGTTCATAGGAACCCCACTATTTCTTTAGAAATCGAAGTTTAATGTGATCATGTGTTCTCGTGTGGTAAAATATATCTTTTCAATAGCCGATTTTTTATTTGAAGAAATAGGTGCAACCCCAAATTATTTCATAATAGTTTTATTGAGCTGTAATTCACATCCTATACCATTTAACTTTTTTAATATTGATATGTAAAATTAAATGATTTTTAGTATAGTCAGAGTTGTATAGCCATCACCACAATTTCAAACATTTTCTTCAACCCCCAAAGAAAGTACCCACATCCAGTCACTTCCTCACTCCCACCTCTGGGCAACCAGAAGCCCTCTGTGTATCATTAGAGTTGCTTGTTTGGAGAGCCTGGAAACTTTTAACAGATGTACTTGCTGAGAGTGTCTGAGGGGTTTTAGATTAAGAAAGGTTGGAAAACAAAACAAAAGGAAATTTGTGGTTACATGTAGGCAATAGAGTCATCTTGATTTTATCTGGCTGACTCCTTAATTTTTCACACTTCTGAAAGTAATAAGATTTTGTGTCTGAGCATCTGCCATCCTTACTTTTGCTATTCAATTTTATTTTAGTACTGTAAATTCAATCAGGAGGAAGTCATCCTCCAAGTACCCCTGTTCAAAATCAATTGATTTGGAAAACCCAAGTTTCTAACTCAGGGTAATTATATCTCTGCTCATTTGTTTCGTTTTGTTCCCCATACTATACAATCAGGACTTGCCAAACATGACTATCCTTTCCAGAAAGGAGGTATTTACCTCCAAAAACTTTTGTGTACATGCTATCAGCAGTTGAATGCCATAAGAAGCACTTGATTGAAGTGTGCCATCTGTTCCTTTTCTAAATCTTTAATATGGAAGACGTTTCTTTAAAATTACACCGCTTCAGAAGACTTTTATGAAATCAAATTTCCTGTCATTCTGATTGGCTCTGAATCATTCTTTTCCGATAGTGATGTAGCATAACATATTAGTAGGGACTTTCAGATGGTGTACATTTTAGCTGCCAACATCACTAATTTTCAAAAAGTACATAAAATCTGAATCTAAAAAAAAATGGGACCTACGTAAAATGTGAGAATTATTATTTAATACGCTTCCCCTTAAAATAATAAATCTCATAACATCTAGTTAGTATGTACATATATCCTATTAATTGCATCCCCGTGCATATTTTAATCTCTTTTTGCTACAATGCATATGCTCTATACACACTAGACAACAGTTGTTTTTGTTATCTGCATTGTGCGAAATGGGAGGTAATAGGCCATGCACTATTTTGTATTTGAAAGCTTCCTCCAGTGATTTTGTCCTTTGCAATTGCTCCTTTGGTTTGCCATGTTTGGACCTCTAATCATTGTATACCGTGTCACTGATAGTCTACTTCATTGCTCTCTTTGACATGACACAGTCAACCTGAAAGGCAAGATCACATTTAACAAAGGTTGACATTTTCAAGAATACATGGTAATTATATTTTTATAGTATAGTAGAAATAGATTTAGTATAGTAGAAATATACCATTTCTACTACTTGGAGAAACAGTTAGGAAAAATTAAATTCATAAACCAGCAGGATAAGGCAAGGGCCTAGGTATGCTTTGAGTAGCCTATAAATAAAACTCAGTGAAAGAGGGAAAAAGGTTTTGAACAAAGGAAGAAATAGAAAAGGACAAGAGCATACTGTTTTGTTCCATTTATGTCAACTTCTGGAGCTAGTAAAAATAATCCGTAACGACGGAGGTCAAAAAGTGGTTTCTGGGAGCTTGGGAGCTGGTGACTATAAAGAAGCAGGAGGAGGCTCAGTGCCTGTGGCTCGGGTGGCTGGGGTGCCAGACACATGCACCTAAGGTGGATGGTTCAAATCCAGCCTGGGCCCACCAAACAACAATGACAGCTGCAACCAAAAAAAAAAAAAAATAGCCAGGCATTGTGGTAGGGGCCTGTGGTCCCAGCTACTTGGGAGGCAGAGGCAGGAGACTCACTTGAGCCCAGGAGTTGGAGGTTGCTGTGAGCTGTGATGCCACAGCACTCTACCCAGGGGGACAGCTTGAGGCTCTGTCTCAAAAAAAAAGAAAAAAAAAGCAGGAGGATGAAAATATTTTATATCTTCATTGGAGTGGCAATTGCATAGGTGTAAACATTTATCAAAACTGAATACACAAATTTTATTATATGTAGGTTATACATCATTAAAATAGATTTCTTTTTTTTTTTTTGAAACAGAGTCTCATTGTGTCACCCTTGGCAGAGTGCTGTGACGTCACAGCTCACAGTAACCTCAAACTCTTGGGCTTATGTGATTCTCTTGCCTCAGCCTCCCAAGTAGCCAGGACTACAGGCGCCCACCACAATGCTTGGCTATTTTTTGGTTGTAGTTGTCATTGTTGTTTGGCAGGCCCTGGGCTGGGTTTGAACCCGCCAGCTCTCTTTGTATGTGATTGGGGCCCTGGCCACTCACTGAGCTTAGGCGCCACGCCTAAAGTTGATTTCTTAAAAAACAGTAAAGATTACCATGTGTTCCACCTGTGTTCCTGTTTTATTCCTTAATGGAAGATGACCCCCTTCTTTTTAAGTGAATCTGAATGCCCATGAATTTCTCCCAAAGTATATTCATCTTTTAGTATGCTAGCATTTCCTTATGTTCCTTGGGATTGAGAACTGGCTTTTTAATGATGACTGAGCCAGAGTAAGGTAGGCATTTCCTTGATAGACATTTCACTTTAAATGCCTGTTCTTCTCTGTTATTTCAATTGCATCTTCACGGGGTTCTTATGACTTTTTAAGCACAATTTTGAATTGAAACCACTGTTTTATAATATTCTTCCTCAGGGCAGGCTGAAACAAAATAGCAATAATTTTTATGGGCAAAATAAGATAAAACCTGTCATGACCAATCACATTACCTTTAATATCACTTCATAAATAAGTTACAAATAGTGTCAGAGGGACTAAGATTACAAAGATGAAATTTAAAAATATTCCACGCACAATTTTTGTAGGAGGGGATTCCACACTGTTTGGATTAGTATGTAGACCAAGATTGTGGCCAGGAGCATCTATCCTTTCTATCTAGAGACGTTGACCAAAAAGGGAAAAAAGCCAGAGTCATTGTGGAGAATTTTAAAAATAGTAGTTCAGGAAGATGGAGAGGAACTTGAAATGATGGAGCATTGGTATTAAAATATACATCAAATTTATATGTAATTAGGTGAGAGACGAAAAATGGAAAAATTTATGATAGATGAAAAATATTAATATAAAGAACGTTGTGATGAAGAGGAAAAGAATAAGCAAATTGAGCTAAAGATAGGGAAAATTTTAGTTTATTCAAGATATCCCATACTTTTAAAAAAATTAATTGAAATTTTAGAAATCCACTCTAAAACATTCCGAAACATCAATTGATAAGTCTTGGAGAATATCTTTAAATGGCCAGATTGGCTGATTTTAATTAAAGAGCAAGAATGTTTTATTATATCTCTATCCTCCCCCAAAGGCAAAAAAATTTCCCAGCCAATCAATACTTCCGGAATAAAGGGCATTAGTACTCTTTGTACTGGTTGCAATGAATATAGTTGGCCACTAGAGGGCTGTAATTCCGTTCTCAGTAGTTCTCAGGTCATAATTATTTTGCTTCCTTCAAGGGTATTTGTACAGTTAAGTAAAATTAAGTGGGAGCTACAACAGGCCGAATGGGTCATAACCAAGTATTGAAATGACTTCATGCATTACTGCAATGAAATATATAATTCTTACTGTACAGATTAATAACTTGGCGACAAATTTCTTCACTAAGCATGGAGTCTCACCATTGCTCCAAGATTGCTATTAATTTTGTACCTCTACTTCTCGAAACCTTAGGTAGAACTAGTTTTACGACCTTTTTACAGAGGAAATTTTTTTTTTTTACTATGGATCTCCTGTTTCATTAATACTGAAATCTAATGTGATCATGTGTTCTTGCATAGTCATTTCAATAAATCTTTGCACTACTTGGAGCTGCAACAGATGCAAGAAAATGGTCGTTCAAACTTATCAATACTAAATATATTTTTTGAAATTTAGATTAAAACAGCAAAGTTTTAGCCAAGTTATTTTTCCATCATTTGAAGTGAGGACTATTTTTTACTCTCATAAGGAATGAAAGATATAATAATATGTTGGTATAGTATATAGTATTTTGAATGCTATAATGAGTAGTCACATTAAATTATTTGAATGTGGCTTTAATATTTATCACATAAATATGTTATGCTATTCTTCAAATATGTTAATTTATGTTGATAGGTTATGAGCCAATAAATATTTAATATCTCCAAATAATATAATAATTAACATTTCCTGTGTATTTCTCATAACTTTAATGGTCTTTATTTTTATTTCTTCATTTTTTCAGGAACCAACCCTGAAACTTTAATAGTCTTTTTATCATTCTATTTTACTTATTCGACTAAATGAAGAGTTAACTTGAATTTTTTTTAATTCCTATATTTAAAGTTTTGGGTCATGTTCTATGTGTTTTAAGAAATTTTTAATGCTTAAAACATGATAATGTTAGTGTCTTTATACCAAATTTATTTGTCCTATCAGAAAAAAAAGGATAGCTGGCTAATATTTGTTTCTATCTTCTTTTTGCCTTCTAAAATAAATACTGGAATAATTAATATTGAAATGGTTATTTTCAAATGTTATTTCCCTTCCAGAGTCTAGGGTTTTTTTAATACCTATGAGTAAAATACCATTTAATTATTCCTGCAATTGTTTTATGTGAAATTCTGTTTCAACTAAATATTTGACTTAGAATTTTGCTGATTCATTTAGAATAAGAACTAATATTTCATTTCTTCTTTAGTAAAAGGGTGAACACTGCAATACCTGCTGTACTAATATTTTTTGTTTTAAATTCACTTTATATAAATAAGTCTTTCTTCTGAAGCCTAATTTTATTAGCCTCACAACTGAATACTACCTCATTCATTATATGTAAATAGTATAGCCACTGTACATAGCACCTTACTTATGGAATTCTTATTGCATTTTTCTCAACATTTGCTTTTAGGGTTATCCGCTAATACCTGCAAGCATGGGCCAATGAACGCCAACCTTCAAAACTAATTGTAAGTATACCCATACATGTGCCTTGAGGCTCTTTTTTTTTTTGCAACAGTATTCAACAATTATAATTATAATTAGGTGATTCCCATTATTTTGCCAGCATACACGTAACCTTGAACTAATAAAACATATGTTATTAATGGCCTACCATAACTGAAAAAGAATATTACTTACTTGGTAAATGGAATTTTGATCCAACCTAAAAACAACCTCAGCTTATTATATTACTAAGTAATGTGTGATGCAGACACCCTTGCCAAATCATTAACTGCTACCTCAACTTTATAGTAAATAAACATAAAAGAAGATGGTACAAACTGGGACAATGAGGTTAGTGAAGACAAAATGTGAATGCTCAACTTTCTCCTTCAGTGACAAACTCTTATATCCATAATTGGGGTGTAGGACATCAAGCAATTGTTTTCCATGACAAATTTTAGAAAGCAAAGCTCCTCAAAATATTCTTGATGAATGGACCTAAAAATCTCAGGAGAAGGGGAGGGGAGAGAGGGAAGTCTGTATCTCAAAATAGCATATCAGTTATAAATGCTGAAAAATACAGATTTAGAGAATGAATAACTCCGTATTCTATAGAATTCCAAAACATGATTATTTGATTGTGTAAAATATATTGCAAGTTAGGTAAGGTGGATCAAATTGGGTCCTTTATTTTAATATCTAGGCTGCACAGGGAATTCTCCACTAAATTTCTGATTGTTCTCGTAATCATACATATATTTAATACAATAGAATGTTTTTAGAATTGTAGTTTTGGAGGAAGAACTGATATGATTGTATAGACTGACTCATTTTTGACAGTAAAATTTTAACAGAAACTTTCAGTGTAATGATGTACTCATTATATAAAATAAACTAAATGATACAAAAATAAAGTGAAAAGTTGAAGTCTATCAAAATTCATAAGAGGCTAAGGATAGAATAGGCTTGGGAATGTCTGCTTCACACATTATTAATAAACACAAAATAAAGAAGAAAAAGTGATTTTACACCAACAAAGTTGCATCAAAATGGCTGCATTAAAATGTACTCATGATCAGAATGGTTAACATCAAATTACCTTGCTTTGTTGTTTAAGAACTCAACATTTAAGATAATGATAAAAGTAACTTCCTTTGTTTACGATGTATTGAAAAAAATCTTAATGCAATCAGCAGCTCTCCATAGAGGGGGAAATTCAAAAAGGGAATTCATAAGCAAAATTTAAAAAGCGTAAAATTTTAAAGACACCCTCCCAGTTGTCCTGAAAATGCACAGGAAGTCATTCATTATAAGTTTGTGAACATCCAAGTTTGCCTGTGCGGGCGAAATAGGTTAACATGGACATGCAGGTAAGTTTACACTCTCAAGTTTCAAATAATGCTCACACGAGACTATCTCACATATATCAATGACATGGTAGCCTTGACTGACAGTTTAGACCAAGGTCAGCCTTACTAGAATGTGATGTAAGCCAATTTCATCTTGACTATTTCCCTTTGTGCACTGTTCTGTCCTTACCATGTTGTTTCTCTACCTCCCTGTGCCAAATATTCATAATTCTGTGGTGAATTCTTCTTGAGTCTCTCCCAGACCTGTACCTCTCTCTTTGTACACACACCTGTTGACACTTTGCTCTTACCCAGCTATTAATTAGAGAAAATTAGATATGCAAATTTATTGTAAGGTGGCAATACCTAACAAGACCTACCCATCCAGAGGGAGGCACAGCTTAACATTGAAAATGTGACTTGGCTCGGCGCCTGTGACTCAATCGGCTAAGGCGCCAGCCACATACACCTAAGGTGGCGGGTTCGAATCCCCAGCTCAGGCCCGCCAAACAACAATGATGGCTGCAACCAAAAAAATGGCCGGGTGTTGTGGCGGGCGCCTGTGGTCCCAGCTACTTGGGAGGCGGAGGCAGGAGACTCACTTGAGCCCAGGAGTTGGAGGTTGCTGTGAGCTGTGATGCCAT
>CAUYQV010046512.1:0-55972 GCA_963574575.1 Galagoides demidoff
GTGAGTATTACTCAGTGTGTACCTTGTTTGGGCTTGTCTCGCATAGGAGTCATGTAACCTTCTTCATCCAGCTCTCCTCGCGGGCTCCGCTCGGGGGCAAACACTGTAGGGTCAGCACTGTACCTCTGGGTGCTACTATCCTCTGGGACCCGGGGTGCCACTGGCTTGCGGAGGGTGCCATTGCAGCAGGTGTCATCGAAAATCTCAGCTGTAGCCCCCTGAGCAACTGGAGCTTCTGGGATTGTGCTGGTCGGGGCTCTATAGGGCACAGTCCCTCCTTGTTCTGCAGCAAACCCCCCATCTCGGTACACAAACTGGTTCTGTTAATGGAAGAAACACATGCAGAGACGCTGTCGTCATGAGTAGTTGTAAAAGAGAAATGGTAATAACCAAAAACATATCAAAGTTAGTCTTTTAGAGAATAATCATAGTAGTTATTCACTTTTTTTTTTCTCTAGTGGCTAATGAATTTGAGTTTCAGACTAGAAACACCAAAAATTTCAATTTTTCTTAAAAGGTAAATTGTGGGAAAATATTTCAGAAATATATATTTTAATTTTGCTAACCAATAAAAGCACGACTTAATTTTTAAAAAAGTTGATGTCCTTTTTCCACAATTGCCTATTTTAATATAAATTTCTCAGTGAATTCTTATGATAAATGGCAGTGTCACTAACTGTTGACAGTTGTCTTTAAGAATAGAAGTACATTGATATACTTTGAATGGTGCTACTGTCTAACTGCCTCCGAATCCATGGTTATGATTAGTCTAAGTCTCAAGTACCTGAATAGAGAATCATCACTGAGATTCCAACTTTTAATACATGACCTACAAAGAGAGCAGTAAAGGTAAACTTTCTCCACCAAGGAACGTAATCTATGAGCCCACAGAAATCCTTTAGATAAAAATCAAAAGCTATTTTTGATGCCTGATATCTCCACTTTTGATTATCAACTGAGATAAGACACATCTACCAAGTCAGCTGCACAATCTACAGCAAATTCTAAACTCACTGTTGGCAAAGGCAAAATGAAAAAATTATGCAGAGACAAGAGAGAGGAAACATGGTAAGCCAAGACCAAAAAGCCTAAAAGATGAAGGTTGATTGTGAAATACTTACTCCCGACATGGGGGTGTAGGCAGGAGGAGGGCTGTGTCCAATTTCACTCTAATAGGAAAGAAAAATGGAATGATGGATATAATAAGAGGCAACATGAATGAAAAAACTTAAAACAGAAAAGAAAAGAAAAACCACAAGTTGTATGAACCACAGGGGAGAACGGGCACAACAGTGAAGTGTTCTGGACAATCGAATTGTGAGCATTCTGACTGCAAGCAAATTTATCTATATGGTTTGAGGAAACTAAATAGTTTAATTCAGTCCCTGAAAAAAAAAATCATACAGAAAATGTAAACTTTTTCAACAGATTAAAAACTAAGTCAACAATATTCTTCTGTTTAACCTTAAGGAAAGGAAAAGTGGTAAATAATGAACTTTAATTGTAAATGAAAATGAAAATGTTTCTTTCTTTACATGTTGAAGAAGAGAAATGGCCACCTAACTATAGTATTACCTTTTTTCTTATCAGAAGAAATGTGTCTAGCAGGAGACAGAAGTAGATTTCAATTTGTCTAGAATAATTTTTTTCTGTTACACTACACTTATTTTCACTACTTCTGCAAGGGGTCAACTTCTTGGCCTTTCTATATAAAAAAGGTACATGCTATTTTATCTTCAGTCTTATTTTTTTTAAGTAAAGAAACAGGAGAAAATTTAGAAAATCATTTTCTTTCCTGGAAACATGCCTTCCATTCCTTGTATGTATTTAGAATCACTCAAAATTAGATTTCAGTTAAAGAAACAAACAAAAAAAGACATTTGTATTTTTTATAGCTTAATGCTCCATCCTATGGATTAAGTGAAAGTGTATATAAAAATATGATAAAATATTAAGGACAACATTCCTTAGGGTGCGGAGAAAGGGTTGTGTGAATACCAACTTTGCTTCTTAATAAAAAATTTATTAAACATATTTCTTGAGAAGCTACTGACTATTTGCCAGGCACTTTTCTAGGCACTGGGGATAATGAATAATGCAGACCAAATAGCTGATGTTATGAAGCTTGCATTCTTTACATTCTAGCATTAAGTGAGCAGAGATGACTGGAATAAACCTCTAAGATGCCTACATTTTTATATGAAACACAGCTAAATATTATTCCAAGTGAATGTTTACACAATTTAGAAATTCATAAAGCAATCTAGGAAGAAAATGTTCCCATGGATATGAACTATTTAATGTAAAGCTACTACAACTGGGTAATGTAGTTTCCCTAACTAATTTAGTCTTGGCTAATCAAGGGAGAAGTTCAAGGCGTGAGTTTACTTCTTAACTTCATAACTATGATGGTATAGAAAATCTTGATCTATTTTCTTCTCTAACAACATAGCTAATAACAAATCAAAGATAATAATGATAGAAATTTATAGACATATTTAATATGCGATGCATAGGAGGGAGTATTGTACGGCAATTGCTTGGGGACCTGTTAGAAGCTCTGGGCTCCAGTTCCAATTACAAGTAGTAGGAGGTTTGGTCAATCATCAAACATCACAAACACTTATTTTCATTCTTGGCCTCTCTACTTTATTCTTAGTGAAGATAAAGAAAGATAAAATATTAATGAACTTTGTAAGTTATGTACGATTATATAAAAGTACAAGCCCTATCACATGTAAATTTCACATCTACTAAATTGAATTTGTAAAGTCAAGCAATCAAGATGCCAAAGCTACTCATCAAACAGGCTCTTTTAAATGTTTACCTGTTCTTTAATCATCTTACATACAGGCATATTTTGCTCTCTTTTAGAAATACTGAAATCAAATACTCAGAAAATTTGAGGAAGTATTTTTCATATAGTCCATTGAGCTGCAAAACAGAAGGATAGCACAAAAGCTATGGCAACTGCCTGGTGGAACTCTGTCAAATTACAATGGCCTTACTCTTATCACTAGACACCAATTATTTGAGCAAGTTACTTAACAAATAATCAGGAACTCCCTACAGTGAATCACAGGCATTGTGGTAGATGGTGAAGACCCCACAATGCACTAGGAAAGACTTGGATAGTGGCCTTTTAAAATTTACACTGTACTGGCTTGGCACCTGTAGCTCTGCAGATAGGGCTCCGGCCACATACACCAGGGCTGGCAGGTTCAAACTTGGCCTGTGCCTGCCAAACAATGATGACCACCACCACAACAAAATACAGCTGGGAGATGTGGCGGGGGCCTGTAGTTCCAGCTACTTGGGAGGCTGAGGTAAAATAATCACTTGAGCTCAAGAGTTGGAGGTTGTATGAGATGTAACGCCATAGTACTCTGCTGAGGGCAACATAGTGAGACTCCATCTCAAAAAAAAAAAAAAATTACACTGTACTATCAAACATTAGTCAGTGAGTTGATGAGAAGAAAAGGCAAGCGTGGAATAGGCTAGAGTGAATTTATTTCAATGCAGTGATTATATATTAGAAGGGGATTTATTCCAAAATATTTACAATTATCAGCATCCCTTTGACCCCTTACCTTGTAGGAGTAGCTGTACTGGGTTATGTTCTACTAGAATGTTCATCTAAGGAGCTAGTATTCGTTGCTTTTTTTAAAACTTGAGGGCCAGAGGATCAAAAGAATAATTCACAAGTCATTCTTCATCAGGAAACAGTTTGCTACACATCTCCATTATCTGGACTAGAATACCTTTAATTGTAAAGGCATTATTTTAAAAATAACTGGACTTGTAGTTAGTCTGTTCCAAGAGGCGCAGCCAGGCCATGCCCTATTAGAATGCATCCACCGTCCCTGCGTTGACAAGTCTTTCAGTCAGCAACCTGCCCACTCTCTGCACAGACAGCCAAACGGCAGCACAGTAACTGCAGCGTCTTCCTTGTTTTCAGCATGAAAATGGAAAAACTGCGAAGCAAAAAACTCTTTTGCATTCATTGTTTTTAGGGGTACTGGCTGCTTTTTATGTTTCTGTTTCCATTTTCTCAGTTTGCTTTTTTAGCTATTTTCCATGATAAAAAGCACCTCATTCATTTCCCCCTGGAAGGGCAATGCAGCTCCAAGGGAACATCTGTGAGGCCAATTAGCTGGGCTGGAAATGTGATATAATTGTTGTTTAAATATATTTAAATTACATGTTAATCACTATGTCATAATTTATAAGCTTTGAAAATAACTTTTTGTACTTCAGAGCCAAGCCAGATTTCACTTGTTTTTGCTGTTTTTAGTTTGTAACAAGCTCTCTGCATTTTTCTCTCCCTCAATTCCCCGCACTTACAGAGCTGAACTTTTAATATTGGAAAGAATGACAGCTGCAAGTAAATTGGTTGAGTAAAAATTAAGATCCTCACGGCAGTCAAAATGAGCTGTAGTGACCTTAAAGTTCTAAGCAGAACAAAGCGGTGCTCTCAGTTAAAAAGCTTTTGTGTTTTCATCATGCCACTTTCCGCTGTCCATCAAAGTCCAGCGTGGTGGATCTTTAGGAAGACGCACTGGGTGTATTCTGTTCAATTAGCTGCTGGCTTACTGTCGGCAGAGCAGAGATGGAAAGTGGAGGGTTATGAACTGGCAGGTGATTTGGAGTTTGTTCCTGGTGGGAGGATTTGTAGGGGCAATGGGTAGAAAAGAGTTTAATTCTACGGCCATATCGCCGGGACATTGTATGATTAACTTGAACTCCGATGCCAGAAGTTACAGAGGAGGGCAATGGTCAGCAAATGAATCAAATATAGTGTTAAACGCACTTTTAAATATATCAGGCCCTAATATTTATTTTTTAGTTGGACGATAAACAGTTGAACTTTTGTCTCATTACATGCACAGTATTTCTTATATTTGTATTGTTTAATATTGTTCTTGTGAAATTTTAAATTGCTAATTGGATAGACTGTGTCGTGTCATATTTTTCAGAGTAATTATAGAAATCTATTTTCTTAGGAAGCCAAAAATACATGCCTAAATGCCTCACTTCTGTCTAAATTAAACATGTGCTTATTGAGGGTTTTTTTAATCTTTAAATAATTATTAGTCTCAACAGTAACTATAGGATTATGCTTTCTAGTGTCAAGAAATACTCTAAATCTTTCTAACTAAAGTAGAATATGTCTCTGTAAGACATTGCTAATTCTTTTTTGAGACAGAGTCTAGCTTTATTGTCCTCGGTAGAGTGCCGTAGCATCACAGCTCACAGCAGCCTCCAGCTCCTGGGCTTAGGCAACTCTCTTGCCTCAGCCTCCCGAGTAGCTAGGACTATAGGTGCCCGCCACAGTGCCAGGCTATTTTTTTTTTACAGTTTGGCCAGGTCCAGGTTCGAGCCTACCACCCTTGATATATGGGGCCGGCGTCCTACCCACTGAGCCAGTCCTGGGCGCTGCCCTGGACATTGCTAATTCCTCAACACTAATTCATTATCTAGACACTTCTACATAGTAACCACTAAGGATTTTCAACCTTTTATCTGCATTAACATATATGCTCCCCACTTTGATAGGCATCACACTTTCATAGGTCACATACGAGTGGACAGGGAATATATTTTGCATTACAGCCAATTCCTCAAGCATGGCTGCACCTCTGTGTCTCTCTCACATTTGAGGTAACATTCCAGTGGCTTGGGAGCTTTAGATTTAGAGCCTTCCTTTTCATAAGAAAACCAGAAGACAATAAATGTGTCCCTATGTGCCAAAACCCAGTAAAGATTGGTGTCAGCTTATTGACATTTCAGCAACAGACTGAAATTTATATATGTGTGTGTGTGAAACACATAATGACACATAATGGCTTTTATCTATCTATATGTGATTTATTAATTCACTATTTAATTTTTTTGTTTATTTTTTTGTTTAGAGATGGAGTCTGACTTTATCACCCTTAGTAGAGTGCTGTGGCTTCACAGCTCACAGCAACCTCCAGCTCTTGGGCTTAGGTGATTCTCTTGCCTCAGCCTCCCGAGTAGGTGGGACTATAGGCACCCACCATAGCACTCGGCTATTTTTTGTTACAGTTTGGCCAGGGCCAGGTTCGAACCCACCACAGTCGGTATATGGGGCCAGAGCCCTACCCGCTGAGTCACAGGTGCTGTCCTAATTTACTATTTACTATTTTATCATTTATCTATTTGGTTTAGCTATATGAGGCACTGATTTTCTGAAGAAACTCTTTTACACACACAAACATGTCCACAAACACAATAATGACCTTATGATCCAGTTGAAAGGATATTGGCTTAGGCTCTTTATCTACTTTTCACTAATCTTGGCAATTTTTCTTTTATGTCTCATCAACTCAATTACTAAAAAAATACATTTAATAGAAGGGAGCCATGAAAGATATTAGTAAATAGGAATGAAAGCCAATACAGAATTTATGAAGTATATGGAGATAGTATCTTTTATAAACATTAATAGCTACTTTCCTTAAGTCCAATGTCTAATTAATCATACTATCTATTCTCTTTCATAGATGAATATGTGACTACTCTTAGACAAATTGGAAAGTAGGAAGGGAAACTAACATAGATCATGGGCCTACCTTATTGAACCAGAACTATTTCAGGTTTCATTTATTATTACAACCTTGCAAGGTAAGTATCTTTATTAAAAATCATAACTCCCATTTTACAGATGAGACAACTGTCAGAGCAGTTAATAGATCTGCCCAGGTGCTCGCAGCCATTGTTGGCTATCTGTGAAGTTCCTCATTCTATTACCCTTTCATTATGTCGCACACAGCCTGTATGTCTATTCTTTCCCATCTTTGCCCTCTCTCTTCCTCTGCACCGTACTTTAATTCTTATCTAGTCTCATGATTTCTCTTTCTAGTTTTAGTGAAAAACTGATCTTAAAGAGGCATTTGAGGTGCAATTGTCTTGGGTATAAAATGCTGATAATGCTTTACAGTATTGCCTTTCCTAGCTTATTTGCACTCAAATTTGTTACAAGGACGTTAACTCAAAGTAGGAAACTTCAACTAGAGTATTGAGTTAACAGTACACACACACACACACTTCATTCTTTTAAAAAAATCCTTTCTTATTAATCTAAAATTAAGATATTATAACTATACTCATAATATCTACACACACACATACACACACACTTGCCAAGAGCACAGTCAGCCCTAACATAGGAAGAAATAAGTTTAAACTGGAGACAACATAGATTCTTCATGACTGCACTCTTGTGTATGGATTTATTGTTCCTAGTATAAGGCTTAGCCAATAACTACCTCTTCCTGCTTGACTGGGGGTAAGTAAGCTGTTGCATCCCCAGGCAGCAATTCCCATATCCTTACCAAATATCAATAGAAAAAGAGGAGATTTCTCCTTGAAATATTCATGGGTAGATGAGTCAAATAAATTGAAGCTTAAAATTCCTCATTTTACACCTTTCTGCTTTTAGGTGCTACTCTGAGCAGTATTACATAATGGAGTTGGAGAATGTTATTAGCACAGTCCAAAAAGAAAGGACAAAAAGAAACACAGTTTTTACATTAATGCCAACATTCCCCAGCTTCCTTCACGATAAGCAACAAGAATTTTGTCGCCTTTCTTGAGATTAGTAATTATAAGGAGTTGATCCCTTTATCCTGATGGAAGTTCTGCGTGTCTTTCTTTTGCTCGGTTCTAGTAACTTTTCCTCTCTTCTGCCTTTTTCTGTTTCTTTTTTACAAGCATGTTGTAGTAATGGAAACTTCCCCATTATTACTCAGCTGCTTGTCAAGGCACGTAGCTAGAAATCTAAAGAGGGGAACATGTAGGAATTTCTCAAAGACCTCCTCATAATTATTTTCTGTTTGAAAGGATATGTTATTTTCTTTGATTTCTTGAACATTGTTTAATAACATCTAGGTCTATTGCTTTGTCTTTAAGAGCAGAAATGGAATCATTAAGACTTCACTCTGTCCAAATTCTAGAGTAGTGTAACCCATTCTTCACATGAATCCTAAAATTGTCTCAGTTTCAACATTTTTTATTCCCACATCATGAAGAATATTTGATGAAGGTTCTCAGTATATGAACAATGCATTGGATCAGGCAATTTTTGAACACAAAAATCTCACAGACCTGGCACAAATGGCTGCAAGAAGTCCTCTTACCTCTATGATTGTATTTGTAAATATTTTTCACTGAATCATGTGACCTTTAACATTTCTTAGTTTCTTAGGCCTTCAGTTTATTTAACTCTAAAAAGACAAATAGGGCTATAGGACAGGTAATGGGAAAGGTCACTTCCAACTGTAAAATTATTACATGTAAAATAAATATTCTCCCTTAAGCCCACACTATTAGTGGTTAACTATTGTAAAATATGATTAGCATTAAAGCAAACTCTTCTAAAGTTTTCTCTCATTAATCTTTCCAAAGTACATTAATCAGTTTTTCTTTCCTTCTACCTACATGAAATATCTACAAAGTATTGCTCAGGCTATATGCAATACAGGAGCGTATATTCTTGGGAGGCAGAATTGTATCTGGATAGTGATGAATGGAAATGCCATTATAAAATATGATAATCTGAAGTTTTCATTTTACTGATGGATGCACTGACACTCTGAGAGGTGAATTTTTTTAAGGTGACACAACTAGTTAGGAACTGTGCTAGAAACAGGATTTCCTCAGTTCCCATCTAATGCCCATTCCATTATGCTTCATGGCCATCAATCAGCATTTAACAAATAATAAAAAGTCTGTTTTAGAGGTCCATTCTTAATGTTTTTCAATAAAAAGTATTTACTTTTTCATATAGTGGAAAGCATTTGCCTTTAACTAAAATGACATTTGTTCCAAGCTGAAATACATATTAATATACTGTTAAAGGGAATTTAATCATCTTTTAACACAAACATCAAATTTTCTTATTAAATAGGCCATAAGTTTTAACCAAAAGAATACCTTTATAATACTAAGTCCTATAGAGAAAGCTGTCCATAAATATGTTAGAGAATCACCTAAGCCCAGGAATGGAGGCTGCTGTGAGCTATGACACGACAGCACTCTACTGAGGGTGATAAAGCGAGACTCTGTCTCAAAAAAAAAAAAAGTAGTGTTTATTAAAATAACAATTATACTTACAGAAACAGGTTGCTCTCCATGGAGAAGGAATATTTTATATAAAGATAATAGCTATGAAAGCTAGTTTAAAAAATTAATATATATGCACACACTTGCCCATTGATATACTTTTACCCTCATAGTGTGCATCTTTGTATCTATGCATATAATTAGAGAATATCTAGGGATTAGAAAAAGAATGCTTTAAAAATAAGTAACCTATAGAAGGGGTTTGAGTTAAGAATGAGAAAAAAAAATCTACAAATGTTCTGAATCTGTATGCTATTACTTTAGATTTTAAAATGGAGAGTTTGGGCCTGGATATAATTAATATTTACTTTTGCATGGCTGGGAAAGACTTTCTTAAATCACAATTTTAGGCACAACTTTAGTGTATGTATTCATACGCAAATTAAGAAAATTAATAACTTAAAACAAGATAAGGGAGGCTTATTTGATCCACTCAATTGAACACATTGCCTTTTAAGGCTATTATCTCATTTGTGGGCTTGCTTTAGTGTTCCCCATTTTTCCCATTTGGATATTGTTAACAGCAAAGGAATCTGGTTCACTAAGATACTAGGTGTAAGCGGTCTACTTAGATGCCAAGATAGGCACCTAAAAGCAGAGAGAAAAAAAGAAAAAGAGGTCCACTTAGAAATGTCTGTTAATGGTTACAGTTATTTTATTTATTTTATAATAAAGCAACAGTGAAATAGTCAACTTTTTCCTTAGCAATAATCCAACCTGAGAAGGTTTTACTATATATTCAAAATAACGATGACAGTATTTAGAGCAATCTGTGCGTGGGAATGTAAAAATACGGAGAGCATAGTTGTGAACTGCGGGATAGAAAACAAATAACATAGGAAATAGAATTGCAAATTTCAGAAACCTAATTTTGGCATGTAGATTTTATTCAGTGTTTTAGATGATAGGTCTTGGCAACAGGCAAACAATTTAACATAATACAGATAAAGCATTTCAGTGATCCTATCATTTCAATGTGGACCAGGTTGGAAATATCTTCAGTTATGCTACTTTATGCCAACTGTTTACCGGATAAAAAGTGAATCTGTACCAATGGTTTATTCAGCCAACTACTGCTCTTTAAGCTACCAGGTGGCACAGCTGTTGCTGTAAGTAAAAAGATTTCTAACAGTCCACCTGGAATTAGGACAGCTGGTACGTGTGAGCCGATCTGAATAATGTACTGTGGATACTCGCGTGCAGCAGCTGACAGAACAAACAGCACACGACTGTCCCATCAGCCCAGAGCAAACACTGGTTACATTTCACAGAAACAGGCTGGTATTTACAACTGATCTGGGCAAAAATGAATATAAGACTGAAGGCAGCCCCCCCAGAGGAAAAAGCTCTCCGTGGGGGAATCTTGCTGACCACAGTCTGAGCAGATTTTACCATCTTAAAAAGACCTTAAATCTGGTTTTGCTGCATATAAAAAGGAAGAAGAAAAATATATAAAGCATGCCTACAACTGTTTGTGAACCACTCTGGAATTTCTTAGAATAAAAAATGACCCAATGCTTCTTAGCTCTCCGTTTACGCTGCCTGCTGCCAAAGTTAAACTAGATTAGCCAAGATCATGGTTGTAATAATTTTTGTCAACTTCTAAAATGGTTAATATTTTACTAAAAAAGAAAGGAAGGAAGCAAAAATTAATAAAACAGAAACCAGAGAATTTAATTTAAATCTGACATGAATTGACCAGGGATAACCCATTCACACTCTCTCTGTTTTTAGCCTCAGTAACAGAGATGGCAAGCAGCTTTCCTCCAGCCACTGCTACTTAACAACAAGCAAAACCAACAGTCCTAATTAAAAAATATATATATATATATATACACACACACACACACATATATATATATATGTAATATATGTATGTGGTTTACTATGGAGAAGAAAAAAATATCTGCTAGGGCTCATAAGATTTTGTCTGAGTCAAGGGAAGCCCACGTGAACCTTTGGATCAAGTGAAGTCTGATTTCAATATTTCCTCACCAAGGATATAACTTCTCAATTTCAAGCCTGTGATTCTTTACTATTCCCTAATAGATTACTGGGGACAGTTATTTCTGTCTTGTTCTACAGAAAATGTAACTATACCATATTATCCTTTCATTCTAGTTGTTTAATTCTAGGTCACTATCTCACACCGAAACATTTTCTCTCATATATGACCTCATCCTCTCCTCAGGGATGTGGCTTTAACTAAGCCAGAGGGCTTCTATGTAGTCTGATAAGTTGATGTGGAGAATTTTCTCAAATTGGTGTTAGTAGATCCTGATGGACCTGCCTCAAGTAACACTGAACTATCGAATACTAATTCATTCTCGTGTAATTAACTGCTGGTTTGATATCTCCACTGGACTGTTTCACAGCATTTCAGATGTCACATTTCCTAAACTGAAATGACTGTCTCCTCTCCCTGAGTCACTTGTCTTAGCTTGGAGAAGGGTATCAATGGATGTTTATTTGTGTAAGTCCAATATCTTAGTGTTATCTTTGACGTCTCCTCTTATCTCACTCCTCATGTCTAAGTATCCACGTCTACCCTTTCAAATAGCTCAATATCTTCAGAACCAAAATAGCTCAATATCTTCAGAACCAACCATTCTCTCCATCCTCATTGCCGTTTGTTTTGGTTAAGGTGACATACGATTTATTATTCCAACTGAGAAACTTTGATGGTAAGAGAAAGTGCTATTAATACTTAGACCAGGATAACAGGAGTAAACTAGAAATTTCTTGGGAGAAACAGGCACTCATGGTAATCTTAATTATAGTATCAATTCTTGGCTAAAGTACTATGAAAACCTCCTAACTGATCTCTTTGATTTTAGTCTTTCCCTTCAGTCCAAATCTAATATTCACACTTCATTGCCCCCACCCCTAAATCTTCAAGACAGCCTACTGTCCGAGACTACACAAAATCAATTTCTTGGGGCACTGAAGGCTTTTGATGACAATGATCCTTGGTGATTTCTCTAGACTCAACCTCTTTGCTCTCTCTACATAAGCCTCCAGTCAAATAAATTACCTGCACATCTTATAACAAGCTATTTCCTCTCTCATCTCCAGGCCTCTGCCAAAATTTAAGAATAATAAATTATTTCCTTAATGCTCTTTGTGGCTTTTTTCCCCTGATTGCAGGTTGACTCCATGAAAAATTATCATTACCCTAATTACACTTAATTATTGATTTAATAAATATTTATCAAGAACCCATTATGTGCCCCATGTGAATAATTCATCAACTATATTTAAATTACTTATTTATTTCATTAATATGTCTTCTTTCTTAGACTTTGAGTCTATTTGGAAGAAGACTCACTCTAATTTACTATTATAATTTTGATACCTAGCACAGTGCCAAGAACATAGACATAGTGATTGTTGAGTAAAATTATATTGAATGGATAAACAGAAACATATTATAAACCCAAAGAAAGGCTCTATTGATGAGAATTTCAGAGACTCCATCCAGTCAATCAGATGTTTTTTAAAGAATGTAGAGTTTTAGTATCCTTAAAATTATATGTTACTCAAATTTTACTCCACCAAAGAGTGAAATTGATTTGAGCTGCAAGTATGGGAATATTACATCTCACCTAAGGTGCTCACTCTTCTTGTCAATATCAGTTACTGTATCTGAAGACATTGTTTGAAATCTTAGTTCTAATGGGAAATTAAAAAAAAAAATTTCTTACAAATGGTTTAAATGCAATGGACATTTCACATCCAGCTATCAAACTTCCGAAGTTTGTCACTAGTGTAACATTCCCTTGAGACTTCTACAGATTTCCTAATGCTTTGGAAGCCCACATAAACAGGCTCTAGCTTTATTCCTGAATAATATAAATATTTAAATGAGAACAATAAGGAAGACAGACCTTGTGGATAAAGGAACTATAGACTGATGCAAAGTGGATTCTTTTTCTACAGGTGGTACCTGCCACCTACCTATGTTTCCACACTGTGATGCACAGAAGAGACACATGGGGAAAGAGTATTTTAAATTTTTCAAAAAATATTTTTAAAATAAGCATGGATGAATAGTAGAGAAAAATCAAAGTTATAAGTCAATGAAATTCTAAATCAAAATTATAGGGGGTGCCTGTCTCTGGGAAGGGAAACAGCTGCAGATGAGCGCTTGATGAGAGAAAAGCGCCGGCACACAGCACCTCTGCTGCCATACATGAGTATTTAGCAAAGCTTTGTGTTCTCATCTGTAAAATGGGAAGAATATTGCCTGTCATGCCTGCCTCCTGAGTTTCAGAAGCTCATGTTCATGGCAAACATCTATGAATAAAATAAGATGGTATATAAATGTATAATATGTTTTTCTTTTCTCTTGTAGGTTAAAGAAAATAAAGCTGAACATGCACAAAACCAACTAAAATGCTACAAACAAAATGAGTACACATTTTTTTTTTTTATAAGTACACATTTCTTGCTCACCAGCTTCATGTTTATCTGTGGGGTGGTAGAGGTTATTTTGCAGATTTTCTATCACAAATTTTATTTGAAACAACCTTAAAAAAAGATTGCTATTATGAATGTAAATAAAATAGTGAGAAATAACTTAGAAAATTTCACCTGCATGTATAGTAATACATTTATAGTCATTTAAAAACATACTTTTGGAAATTATAAATGCTGTGATTTTCTTAGTTCACAGTAAATCAAGACAAGATTTCTTATAACTATTTCAACACTTAGACAAAGTATATATTAAATACCCAATAATAAACAAATTAACTCAATGACCTAACAGTAGAGATTATAATAAACTGAAAATCTTTATTTTTGTTTTCTTTAGATGATGAGGGCAAAAGGGTCAATTAAACTAAAACATTAGAAATTCACCTCTCTGCAGAGTATTGGCCTTGATTTTTTTTTAAATCACTTTCACTGAACATTTGAAAGTATCCAGACGGACTCCTAATAAGATACGTTTCAGAATTCACGCTTCTGCATTGCCAATAGGCCAAGGAGAAGTCCTCAGTGTTGAATGGGTGTTTCAATTGAATTTTTCCTTCCCTGTGATTGCTGACACACTTAGCAAGGTACACAGTAATGTAGGAAATATCTGAACTCTCATTCCTTGTGAGGGGGGAAAGAATGCCTCTGTGTCACCTTTTTAGTAAACAGAAATCTGAAGCATTTTATAGATTTTAAAAACATTTTTAAGAAAGATACATTTTGGAAAGTAGCCAGATTAGAGAAAAGTGCTCAGATCTGAAACTTTATTTATTTATTCTTTTAGACAAGAGTCTCACTTTGTTGCCCTTGGTTGAGTGCTGTGGCATCATAGCTCATTGCACACTCAACTCCCGGGCTCAAGCAGTTCTCTTGCCTCACCCTTCTCAGTAGCTGGGACCTCAAGTGCCTGCATAACGCTTGGGTATTTTTAGAGACGGGGTCTTGCTCTGGCTTAGGCTGGTCTCCAACCCATGAGCTCAGGCCATCCACCTGCCTCAGCCTCCCAGAGTGCTAGGATTACAGGCGCGAACCACAATACCCGGCCTTCTGTCTGCAACTTTAAAGAAGTTTGATAAATATATTGAAACTGGGAGAAAATACAGTAGATTAGACTTTTCCACACATTCTCTGACCTTGCTAGTCTACCAATGACTAGCAAATAAACAAACAAAAAGTACTAAAGAGATGAGAAAAACCTCTACTATTATAATATTTCCTAGGTCACTTTGTCATTTATTATATACAAGCACAATTATCATTTACCATATCTAAAGAAAGTTATTAAGCCAAGGTATATCTACGTTTTGACAAAAAAAAAAAGAAAAAGATAGTTATACTTGGTCTTGTGAATATGATCGCAAAGAAGGGTCTGGTTGTCTCACTTGCTATAAATCATAAATATTAGCGACCCCGGTCTCTCTCAGGAAACATTACTGTTTTTACCATTTACAACTATAGCTATAGTTATAAACTTAGCTATATCTTATAGCTAAGATTTTTAGAAACTATATGTAATTCATCACCTTTTTAGAATAATAAGGTCCTTAAATAGATAACCAAAGAATTATATTAGCAACCTATCTCTCTTATTTCCCCCAGGTTTACTAGTCTAAGTATTAAAAACATATCCAGCAGCTCAGATTTGGATGAACGAATTTAGACATAGATATCTTTGTTAAGAGCAATAAATGAGAAGAGGACATTTTGATCATTCCTAGTACTGATCCCTTAAATTCTTACTGAAAATTGACCAAAAGCTCAGGTGAAAGCAATTAGAAGCGATACCCACACACTGGAAGCGATTCTATAATTCTTATTCACTCTGTTGCCATATGAGAGCACTGCATGTCAATTATGCAGGAGGAGAAGGTATTTCCAAGAGAGCTTGACACAAGCTCACGCTGTGAATTATTTGCTTTGAAATGCCTTCATATTCTCCTGCTTGGAAATTCTGGTCAAGAGAAGAGCAAAAACAAGTAACAAGCTCGTCCCAAGACTACAGACAGGTGAACATTCATAAAACGTTTATCAGCCTAAAAATAAAATTTTAAATATGCTGGACCATCCTCCCCAAAAAGAGAAGAAGGAAATGCAATAAATAAAGGGCTTGGTGTTATTGTTTTCAACTTCCAAGGCACAACCCCCTCAGCTCAAGGTTCTAAATATTATAAACCACAAAGGAAGCTATCCAAACAAGCTCTTTGAAACCAGGGACATATTAATTCCTGACAGTAATTCCTCCTATATGTTTCTAATCTCCTCCATCCAGAGAAGGATCAACCTTGAAGCAATGAAACTTGAACCTCAGAATCATCTATGACAGTCCCCTTCCAAGAGGGGGTGAAGAACTCAAATCATAGTTTCACATAGGTTTGAGATTTTATAAAATTTGCAAAAGCGAAAGTTTAATTTTTGCATTCGTTCCCTTAAATATGCTCTTTCTCTACTCTCAATACTGTCTGGCTCCACCAAACCTGGCTCTGTCCCTACTGAGCTTCACTATTTATGAAAATGTTTCAGTTTACTCTTTATCAAACATCCACATGTCATATATGTGAAGCCACCCTGCATATCCACAAGACTTTCTCAGAGCTAAGGTTCATATGCTGTAAGGTTCCAGATCACAGCTCTTCAAAGTTCATTCAAACTCCTCTTCTTTCAGAGATTCATGGTGAGAGGTTCTAGCACAGGCCCTTATCTTTGTGCTTATTTGTTTTTGCTTTTGTGTGTTTCGTTTTTTAAATTTTTTCACTTCTTTGGAAGTAAAGTACTTTTACTTTCAGAAGTACTTTCCAGCACTCAGACTATTCTTGTTCACTGGTGTCACTCAGATTGCTCGGTCATTCCTGGCTCAGTTCCAACACCTTTCACCACAAATCCTGCTGAATACAATACATATGTATATCGATTCTTTTTTTCTTTTCTTTAATTTTTTTTTTTTTTTTTGGTAGTAACAGTCTCACTTTATCGCCCTCAGTAGAATGCCGTTCAAAGCAACCTCTAACTCCTGGGCTTAGGCGATTCTCTTGCCTCCACCTCCCAAGTAACTGGGACTATAAGCACCCACCACAACACCCAGCTATTTTTTTGTTGCAGTTTGGCCGGGGCTGGGTTTGAACCTACCACCCTCAGTATATGGGACCAGCGCCCTACCCACTGAGCCATAGGCGCAGCCTGGATTTTCTTTCTTCGAATCAGTCATTTAGTCTTCCTTTCATATGGGCCTCAATTAATTCCTTGACCTTTAGTTTTTCAGCACACTTTTTTTTTTTTTATTTGTTTGTTTTTTGAGACAGAGCCTCAAGCTGTTGCCCTGGGTAGAGTGCCGTGGCATCACAGCTCATAGCAACCTCCAAATCCTGGGCTCAAGTGAGTCTCCTACCTCCACCTCCCAAGTAGCTGGGACCACAGGCGCCCACCACAATGCCTGGCTATTTTTTTTTTTTTTTTGGTTGCAGCTGTCATTGTTGTTTGGCAGGCCCAGGCTGGAATCGAACCCGCCAGCTCAAGTGTATGTGGCTGGCGCCTTAGCCTTTTGAGCCACAGATGCCGAACCTCAGCACACGTTTTGAGGTAAACCAGACATGGGTTTGCCTCCTATGTCACTCATTACCCATGTCACATGCTATTCAACTTCTTTAGGTCCCATTTTCCTTAGCCTAAAATGGTGAAAGGATTCTCTCTCCTTTTGGTTAGTAATGTATTTTATAAGAATATCTGTAAAGAAGCTAGCAGAATGGTCAATTAATAGTCAATACATAATGTTGATATTTTCATGATTATATATAATTAGGTAGTTAGATGAAATATAAAAATAAAGAACTTACCTAGACCCCATGATTAATGATAATTGTTGATCTTCAATATAACCTTTAGTTCCTTCAGCTTTTACATTCCTTTTGCAATTGCCCTAGTATTTCTAAACTCTTTCTATTCCTTGCCCCAAATTTCACCTTATAAAATCAATGAATTAAATAATTTTCAAATTGACAAATAATAATTGAATATATTCATGGTGTAAGTTGTAATGTTTTGATACATATAATGTACAGTGATCATCAGATCAGAGTAATTAGCATATCCATCATGTCAAACATTGATCATTTCTTTGTGTTAGGAGCATCCCCTTTCTACCTATTCAAAACTATGTATTGCTAATTATAGTGTCCTATGATGGTGTAGAACACTACAATTTATTCCTCTTATCTGTACTTATGTATCCTTTGTCAAATCTCTTCCTGTCCCTCCCTTTCTCCTACTCTTGATGCCTGATTTTTTCCCCTCTCCCTTGCTCCTAGTACCCTTGGTGTTACTGAACAATCATTCATAGGTGCTTTATAAAAAAGCTATGTTTTCTACACTGCTGGTGAGTCCTCAGATTTACTGGCCCTTCTTGTTCACATGACTTACCACAGCATTTTCTCCAAGTTTTAACCAGTCTCTTTAAGTGTCCTAAGATATCCTTTTCTCCTCATCCACTGTTAACAGCCTTGCTTCTATGCAAAAGAGAGAATAGAATCTTTTGTGCCCCCCCCATTTAACCTCTAAATTATAATAAAATAGAACACTTGATATCACTTGTTATTACTACTCGACTGAAAAAACCTCTTGAGAGACAGCTGTCTTTGTTATTTTTTTTAATCCTGGTTAAGTGTTTGGGTAGTGGATCAAAAACTAAGAGTTGAATATCAAAGCTTCACATGAGAAGGAAAATTGTGTGGCATAAAAGAGATGGGAAATGTGGGAGTCCCGATCAATCTGTGAAGTAAAAGAGCTGTGAAAGGGAGAGAAAGAAAGGATGAGGGAGCTGGCATCTGTCCTCCGTGATAGGATGCTTCAACTAGTCCTCCAGTCCTGCTTGCACTATCTCATTTACCAAATCCACAAAGTCTTATGGGGAATTATTTTTGTTGTTGGAGGAATGAAAGAAGGGACTAAGCTGTGGAAGTAGAAGGAGAGTGAGAACCAGAGAAGGTGGGAGAGCAGAACCACTCAGGAACTAGAGAGAAACAGAGAAGGCAGGGGAGCAGCATCGCTCTGGAACGAGTGAGAAGCAGAGAAGTTGAGGGAGCAGCACCCTTCAGGAACTAGTGAGAAGCAGTGAAGGGGGGGAGCAGCACCACTCAGGAACTAGTGAGAAGCAGTGAAGGTGGGGGAGCAACATCGCTCGGGAACTAGTGAGAAGCAGTGAAGGGAGGGGAGCTGCACCGCTCAGGAACTAACTAGAACCAGTGAAGGTGGGGGTGCGGTGCAAGTCAGGAACTGGTGAGAAGCAGAGAAGGGGGGGGTGGCTCCGCTCAGGAACTTGGAACCTGGGGAGAGAGAAGAGCTCATAGCTACCATGTGGTTAGTTTGACGTGCTTTACAGTTATTTCCTGGTAGATATTATTTTTATCCTCATTTTAAACCAGGGTAGACCAAGCAGTTAAGTAAGTGGCCAAGTTTACACAATTAGTAAGTACTGTAACCTAGATTTAAACACAGGCAGCCAAAACTCAGATCCCCCGTATACTATGTTCCCAGATTACTACATTGCTCCAGATCAGCACTTTATCCCCATTAAATTAAAACAAAAATTGGGGAAGAAAGTGGAATGTCTTCCACCTGTGAAATTTGGGTTCAATAAAATTCTGTGTAGTGCCTAAGGAACAGAGAATCTCCCATCTGACATACGGGTTAAAATCTCATTCTTGAACTCTTCATGCCAAAAATTGCTTCTTGTCTAACATGAACTTTTCTGCTAATGTATGGTGACTAATTTTCCCCTAATGTCTGCTGGACTTTTCTCTACCTCTTGCCTTTCCTATTATTTCTGTATCTGTTTCACTGTTCCCGCCTCCCTAAAGATGTTCAGAAGCCTGCTACTCTGGCACACTTCCTCTGACCCTTCTTCCTCACTGAGCTGCCGTTCTGTCTCCTTTCTTCCCTTCACAAAGAAGAATATTCCAAAGAGATTGACTCTTCCCCCCTTTCCTCCTCCGTCAACTGTATTCTGCTCATCGACATTCTACTGAAACCACAGTTAAAAGAATAGGATTTGTCATGAATCCAGGATAATTTCCAAGTCCTGGCTTAACACATTTGGGCTCTAGTCACATGTGCCAATCTAAGGACTATGTTCACTCATATTCTAAAACGTTAGTTATATTTCTTTATTCGACTCTATTTTCACACACAGTAAAAATGTTAACATCTTCCTAGGTGTCTAACTGGAAAACCTGGCGTCACCCTGGACTTCCCTCCATTCCACTCTGCAGCACCCACCTGGGACCCACATCCTCTTGTTTCTATCTCAGAACCATCACTTGATCAAACTTTCATTCTATTTCTCTAGGTATGGAAATAATCTTTTGTTTTAGCTCACGTATTGAAAAACTGCCAGAATTTCCTTACTAGAAGCCAAATTTGTCCTTGCCACACACTGCTTAAACACTCTTGCTTGCTCATCTTTTATGTACATATTACAGTTTCTCTTTGCATTTTATTGGCTAGTTACTTATTTGTGACTTTGTTTGTTTGTTTGTTTTTGTGAGGCAGAGCCTCAAGCTGTTACCCTGGGTAGAGTGCTGTAGCATCACAGCTCACAGCAACCTCCAACTCCTGGGCTCAAGTGAGTCTCCTGCCTCTGCCTCCCAAGTAGCTGGGACTACAGGCGACCGCCAGAAGGCCCGGCGATTTTTTGGTTGCAGCCTTCATTGTTGTTTGGCGGGCCTGGGCTGGATTCGAACCTGCCAGCTCAGGTGTATGTGGCTGGCGCCTTACCCACTTGAGCCACAGGCGCAGAGCCATTTGTAACTTTCTTGAGGGCAGGATTGGAGATGGTCCTAGAAGGCCATCATTAGATCAGATACATAGTAGATACCTAAATAAACTGTTTGATAAATGAATAAATAATTGAATGAGTGGGTGCTCTTTGCTACTTGCCTGAATTAATCATCATTTGATAGAGGTAAGTGGAAATTTCTACACCTGAATTAATGGATAAGCAGCTGCTGGTAAGACCATTCCTATCATTCCTTAAAGATCAAAATTAACATTGATGAGGAATCTGATGATAGCAAAGTTCAGAAAGTCAACCTTCTACACGGATGTACTTATCTTTAAAGTACTGAGTACTGACCTTATAGTAACAGTAAAACAGCAAAGAAATGTCAGAGGCTAAGTGGGAGGCAGTGCCTCGTTTTGGTGAAGAGTACTCTAGAGGCAGGCTTCTAGTTCTGTCGTTTAATAAGTGTGCCTCAGTTTCCCCTCATACAAAATGACAAGATCATGAATAGATAATAAGAGTAAATAGTAAAGTTGTCAAAAATAGGGAAGATACTAATTCAAAGGCTTTTCATGAGATTTAATAACTAACATATGTTGGACTGACACAAGACAGGGATAACAGGTATTGCCTATTATTTATTTACTTTTTGAGTAATCTAATACTCTTATAAATATGTGCAATTACCAGGAGGAAAAGGGTGAATTTAGTCATTTCTACTCAGGACTATCTAGTACCCTGGTCTCTCTAACACAGACCCAGAATACCTGGCTCTAAAAAGAGTGTACCAGGCTCAAAATGAATATGAATTATGTATACTTCAACATCTACAATATGCTAGGAATTTTAAGCATTTTTTTTTTCTTCCAGGGAGGGAAACAAGTATAAATGTTACCAAACAATGTTGGTGATTATCGTTGGAAAAAGTAAGCCAAATTGGTTGTAGATTAAACTTCCAATTTATTTCCCTTTCTGATTTCCAGTACTTCTCTCATCACAATGTAGAATATTGTGCAGCAAGAGATGTGGTTGTAGTGTTTGGAATTTTTCCCGCAATAGTCTACCCATCTCTCAATTCAGCTTTTGCTCAAGTGTAATGAGAGGCTGATCCACAGCCATTCATTTAGAGCGTCACAGTGAAAGCTACAGTGCACAAATTAGCCTCTCTTTAGAACACTCTGGGATGTCAGGATTCTGAACTGAAAAGGGAACTTTTCATTTGGGCAGGTGAGCGAGGAAAGGGACTGAACACAGAGACTTGTGATTAGGGTATGTTCAACGGCAGGAAGTGCACAAAGGGAAGCTGATGAGCCAGCCCACCCCCTACTATCCACAACCCTCGTCTCCATTCTGTACCAGGGAGTAATCAAAGGATATTCTGAGCCTTTCAGAATGCCATCAATCCTCATTGAGAACGAAATAGAACATCTCTCTCTCCCAAGCCTTTGCAGAAGCAATCATCATAGCAGGCTGGCCTGAGCAGGGAGCTCTGGCAGACAAAGATAGATTTGTAAAAAAATAAAAATAAAAATAAAAAATAAATATATACATTCTTAAATCAAATAACCTCCAAAAATTCTGAATAGAAAGTTGATGATAATGTCCCAATTCTATTATGTAAAGGGTAAAGAAACTTATAATTGTGCACCCTAGGTCTGCATAGTAAAGAATAGGCTTCTTGATGAGATTGTTCTGATAATTTAAAGTTGAGCTGCAAAGCTTGAGGCCATAATACCGAAAATTAACCATCTAAATGACTTAGATAAAACATTCATTATGATTCTAAATCTAAGTGTCTTCTGTAGTGGTCCCTCCCTCCCCTTTGTTTCCTTTCCAGCTCTGATGTTCGTCTTTGGCACTTTTTAAACAAAGAATAGAAGAAGCTGCTTCCGACTGTTCAAAAAGCCTTCTTGTACTGGCTGACAATTACTCAAGTGCAAAATAAAGATCTCTGAAATGTTCTTTAACGCCAGACTCCCCTTAAACAAGCAGAGCTTCAATGGCTCATGTTGTCTCAGCATCACAGAAACATGTCTGGCAGCAGCCAGATCCAGTTCTGATAAGAAGCTATAACTATAAACACAAGCAATCCTTACAGGTGAATCATTCTTCAATGAATAAGTCGCCCTATTTGAAACCAGAAGACCTGACAATGGTTTGGTAGCTGCCAAGTTCTGAACCGAGTTACCGAGTCACTTAATAAACCGGGAATTTTGACTACTCTATAATCAGGGTGTGTAAAAATAAAATGTCAAATATAACCAAATGCTTTGTAAGCGCTAAAGCACTGTTCAAATATAACTTATTTTTGTGAATGTTGCAATGAAAATTATTTTTTGATTTTATATTACCTTGTTTGTAGTAGACTTTAAGGATATGAAGGAATAAGGCTATTCCTCAAAATATTACTTTGTAGTTAAGAGTTAAAAAAAAAAACAGGTTTCATAAAAATTGTCCTAAATATTTAAAAGCAAATTAAAGAGACTAAAAATCTGTACCAATCTTTTAATGGACTTCATTTGAATAATTATGAGGCTTATATTCATATTTTGTTTAGTTATTATTTATCTGAAATGATAAATTAATCTTCCCTTTTCTTTTATCCAATGAAAGGTGGGAGATAAAAGAATAGGCTGAAGGCCAGACAGATCTTGGATCAAACCTCACTTTTCACTGTGAGCTAGAAGCCCCTGCACAGAGACGACTTTGACTCGTTCTGTTTTCTCTTCTGCCTTGCTGTATAACAGCAATTGTAGTGCTTCTCACTTACCCTTGTTTTGCAACTTGAGGGCAATAAATATAAAAATACCAGAGTACACCCTAATACATAAATATGTGATCAATAAATGGTGGCTCTATTTAGGTTTGTGCTTGAAACTTTGAAACATTTGTTAAATTTCTAAGGCTCGTTTTATCCTCAAGTATGTAATTATTAGATCCCAATATAGACGTGGTTCTCCTGGCCTTTGCTTTAGCTTTGGCTCTGACAGCTCTATGTGATCCTCCTGAACCATTCACTCTGGAGTACAGGGAGGCTCACAGAGGCATAAACAGAGGAGACAAAACAGCAGCAGGGACTTGGGTTTCTTCCTGCAGTCCTGGTAGGAACATTTTAAACCAATCATCCTAAATATCGTTAGATTTGAAGTCAAAATCAAGATTTACATGGATTTGACCTGACGGAACCAACAGAGTGCAGGATACTAGACTTAGACTTGAGACACTGGAGAATGGGCTTCACTTTTCCCTTAGAAGCACAGGGCCACCAGGCTGTGGGTTTTGTCTTCTCCACTATCCATTTAAATATCTGTAGGATGAAAGGTTTGCACTAGAAGCTCTGCAAGGCCATTTGAAGCTCTGATACTCCACAGGTACACAGTTACTCGTGCACCACTCCATCCTGTGATAGGATCAATGCACAAATTACTACACTCAGAGTGGAGCTATATCCTAGGGCCAGCGACAAGCCACCCTGACTATATTTCTATTTAGGGAAAATCTGATTGAAACAAATGTCCAGAGGACATACAAAGGAAAGGAAGGAAAATCAAGTGGTAAATGAGAGGAAAGAAGATTATGCTGTCAATACACTAAGGAAAGCCTGGTATCTGTATCTGGGAGTATGAAATTTTATATATGAGAAAAATGTATTTGAGGTTTTAAAAATATTTATTTCAGCTTAGTATGAGGGTACGCATGATTAGGTTACATTGTTTGATTTGTAAGGTAAAGTCCTATACCTACTGTCACCCTTCATACTTTCCCAACTTTGATTTTAAGTCTAAAGATCTGGCTGCTGCTTCAGCTTGGTAAGGTGTTGAGTCACTTTGATTTACCGTGCTGTAGGAAACATTTAACTCTCATCATATGCATATATAGGCATCAGTATTACATATGGAGACACACATGTTATACACATGTTTTACACACATGGATGACTAGACTTTTCTTAAAGATTGGAGAACAAGAACAAAACAAATTGACCTTTATTGTAAATGAAAATACTGAAGGGAATAAAGGCAATGATTTACCAATAGAAAAAGCAGATACCCAGGAGAATGAAGGACAGCTAGAGTAATTCATACTGCCCTATAATAAGGCAGTATTATGTAACATCTAAATCTATTTGAAGATGACACTTAGAGACATGATTTGAGAAAGAAATCTAAAAATTACATAAGACATTTAGGAGTTTTTAAATTTAGTTTATAATTCCTAAAGAGAGAACTAAATGAAGAATTCAGAGCTGGTCCTATAGAAGTATTTTTATTATATTTAATAAGATGTTATGACCTAAATTCTATTAATATTTTTAGGAAGTTGAGGAGAAATAATAGAACAATAGCAATGGGTCAAAGGAAAAAAGAAGAATGTGTTAAAGAAAAGCAAATATTGCAAACAGCAGCATTACTAAAATAATACATCAAGATTGAAAGAAAGTCACTGGTAGAGAGGGCATTGCCCAAAAAGATTACTTGATATTTTGCTACATATTAACTAAGTATTTGAGAGGATAAAAGACTTCCTCAAATTAATGGAAAATCAGAACCATTTTTGAAGTCTTCATAATTTTGAGAACTTGGAAGAATAAATGAATGTAATTTGACATTATGTTCATATTTAAAAGCAAGAGACAAGTCTATAATACATAAAAAGAGATAGCTCTTTGTTAAAATAAATCAACTACCTATCCATACCTCTAAACAAAACCAGAAAGTACTAACATGTTCTATATTTTGAAAGAGACCAAGGTTGGCATAATTGCAGCTATGGGCAATTTTGTGCGTGTGAGCTAGAGTGTAGTAGAAAATAAATTGCAGTGACTGGTCAACTGAAATGATCAAGGCATTTCCTATGACAAATGTTCAAAAGTCCTTCAGCTATTAGTGATAATAGGATTATATAGCATATAAGGAAAGACTTTATAAAGCATGTATCATTCAGGTTTATTCCACTGATAAAAATAAAAGAAAGCTATATTCTAAGTATATGAGAATAAAAACAACAACAACAACAACAACAACAAAACAAACCTGAAATTGATGGCAATAAATGATCAGGAACTGGTAGAATTCATCAACACTGTCTTTTTTTTTTTTTTGAGATAGAGTCTCATGCTATGGCCCTGGGTAGAGTACTGTGACATCATCATAGCTCACAGCAACTTCAAATCCTTAGACTTGAGCAATCCTCTTGTCTCAGCCTCCCAAGGAGCTCAGACTATAGGTGCCTGCTATTATACCTGGCTAGTTTTGCTATTTTAGTAGGGATGAGAGTCTCACTCTTGCTCAGGCTGGTCTTGAACTCCTGAGCTCAAGCAATCCAAACTTCTTGGCCTCCCAGAGTGATACGGTTATAGATGTGAGCCACCATGCTTGGCCATTAATATTGCCTTTAATAATGTAAATATTATGTTTAGAAATTGAGCCCAATTGCAAACAAAATATCTATCGAGAATATATCATAGTGACTCCTATGAAGTGGTTAGGACTTGAATTTGAGTTACGGTGGGAGAAAGAGAAGATAGGATATTTAAAAGCTGTTTTTAGGAAGGCCAAGAAAGGATTTTGCTTTGACTTACATAATTTAATGAAGAGCAATATATTTCAAAACCACATTTTAAACTTCATAAAACCGACAAAATATTTTAGGGGAGAGACCCCCTCCCACCTCCTCTGATAACACAAAGGGTCTCAAGTGTGTGCAATACACAATTGTTACAAAAAGTAGGATTTTAAAAGCAACTTAAAAACACATCTTTTTACCTTTTTGTTCAGGGTGAGATTTGTTGTTGTTGGGTTTTTTCTTTTTTGCCTTTCTTTTAGCTTATTAAATGTATTAATTCACTCTTTCATCATAATAAAGTGAACAATTTAAAATATTCCTACATAGATGAAGAACATTTTGAGAGAGAAAAGCAAAAAAACCTAGTGAGACTGGACAGGGTGGCTCAGGCCTGTACTCTCAGCACTTGGAAGACTGAGGTGGAAGAATCATTTGAAGCCAGGAATTTAAGACCAGCCTGGGCAACAATGCAAGACCCCCATCTCTACAAATAATGAAATTAGCCACACATGGTGGCATGCACTTGTAGTTTGAGCTACTTGGGACCTGAAACAGGAGGTTCCCTTGAATCTAGGAGTTCAAGCTGTGATCATGGCACTGTATTCAAGCCTGGACAATAGAGACTCTGTCAAAAAAAAAAAAAAACCCTCAGTAAACAAACCTAGTTCTTAATAAGAACTCCTTTTTGCTTAATAGATTAAAAAACACAAAAAAGAACAAGTAAAAAATCCCTCAAGTATCATGTCAAAGGTACCATGTAGGAAACCTTGGACCAAATGTAAAACCTATATGCTGAAACTACAACCATTTATCATCAAGTAGCAGCCCTTGTTGGAATTGATATTGATTCTTAGTAAATTGCAACCAGAGTAAACTTGTTATATCATCACAAATTTCGCCCACTACATCATTTAGATATGAGATGCCTCCTTAACTTATGTCCATATGTTTTTTCTTCTGTGCTCAATCATATAGGATACAACACTGTGTATGGAGGTAACACAAAATGCTTTTGGCCATTTTTGAAGTAAATATCTCTTGAAGAAATTATAGTATAAATGCATGAAATACAATCATTATTCTGAAAGGTTATCTTGTGATTAGGTATTTTAAAAATGTGACTGAGGCTAACATTTCATAAAATTTATTCTAGAATGTGAGATTTCTGACGTGCAACTTAGTTTTTTTTTAATCCATATTACTATTAAGTGAATGAAAAGCATTAGCTTCCATCAGTAGCATGAACTTGGAATCAGAAATACTGAATAAACTCAATTTCTAGCTTTTATCATTTGTATGTTATCTAAATTCTCCATACCTAAATTTTCTCAACTCTTCAAAGAGGACCAACATTAGAACACACCTTCTAGGGCTTTGTGAAATAAAAATGAAGAGACTTAATTTAAAACACTTACCATAGTATAGGGTAAAGTAAACAATCAATATGTTTTAGCAGATACAATAACTTTTACTACTTTATTATTTCATAAAGTAAGAGGCCAGGATTTTGATTTATTAGAATATAAAGACAAACTCAATTGAAACTATTACATTTTCAACTGCCATTATTAATAATGACATCATTGTTTCTGCATTATCATTTTGCTTAAATTTTTACTAGTTTGTGGATCATTAGGAAGCATATGTAGGACAATATGACACTATCATCCCATGGGGAGAAAAAGGGTTTACTTATACTTCTTTGTGTGTGTGTGTGTGGGGGGGGGGTTAAGGTTGTAAAAATTACAAAGGCAATTATTTCTATGTACTCTTGTTAAAATATCTATATTAAAATTATGAAATTTAATCTGAGGGCAAAGTGATAGCAGTCCATAGAATAAAGTATATAGAATAACATTTTCTTACCAGTGGAAATATTCAGATTACTTTCAGTGATGTAGAAACTGAGAAAACTTTTTTTATATATCCCAATTCGTTTAATTTTTTTTTCATTTTTGCTTACGTTTTGTCTACTTTTTAAGTTATATTTATCTCTATCCTGAGAGAGAGTGCAAAGAAAGAAAGAAAAATGCATATCTATTAGTATAGTTATTTCTTGGCAGATAGAGAAGAAGTGGAGAAGAGTTTAAATTATAATGGTAGATTTACTGTGGTTTATCCACTTCACCAGTGTGGAGGAGATATAATTCCTCTGTCTTTCACTGACTGGGATAATTAAGAATTATCTGGTATATTTTAAAAGAGGTAGAGCAATTATCTTTTAAACTAATCCCACAAATGACAAAGATCCTTTAACATTTAAAACCATATCTTCCTTTATAAAAGTACATGGAATCTTTTGCATTAATTACATTTTCTAGTATCATAAAAGTTAAAACATCTTCTCCCATATCCATTTTTATTAGCTATTTTTATTCATCACTATCTCAAGTAATATACAAGTCATTTATATAAAATAAATATAAATAAAAATCAAAAGAAAAAGAGTAAACTTATCCATATTAGCAGGGGAAAAAAACTATGAAGAAATTCTAAAATTGCACTGTACACTTACTGGAATATACTGGGCAACAAGTACTTAAATAAATATATCTAGAAAGAAGAAGGCAGCAATAGAAACTAAAAATTTGGGGTAGACTGACTAAATAAAAGGACAATGACAAGATCATGTATAAAAATAGAACTCTGACCCACAATCTGCAGCAGCCTGACCAGAAAATGAACCTCCTTATTTTCCATAAATAGCCCAGAAGGCCTGTCGTCTGCAAATCAGATTCGTAAGAAGTCAGATTGCTACCACTAGTAACAATCTAGGAAGCTAAACAATCATCTGTAACAATCAGCCCCAAATGACCTGAATTTGATTAATAACTGACAGCTTTCTCAATTTTTGTCCTTCCTTCCAACTTTTGGCCAACTGGAGAAAGCCAAATACGCGCCCCTCACCAGCTGTCCGTTAGCCCGACTTCAGGTCACCAAGCTGACAGCCTCCAATCAGTGTATATGTGAAGACATTTTCCCCTACAAGCTTTCCCACTTTTCTGTCTTCCTTTCAGTCTCTGCCAAAATGCAGGCGATGGTGTCCGACTCCCTTGCTATGCAATCTCTGAATAAATGGCCTTTGCTTTTCTCATTTTGCTCATCATCATTTATTTCCACATTATAGGCCACCTACTAAAGGTCCATCAATGGGCTATATGCTTACATATACAAAATTAATCCTCACAGTATTCTCTAGGAAATTCTTTTCCTGTTTTACAGATGTAGGGAATTATTTATAAAAGTTAAATAGCTTCTTGCTTTCTCCTATTTACATCATACTAGAGTAAGAACTTTAAGTATATATATTATTTTGATAAAAATAGTTAAGATAATAGGAAAAGTATATCTAATAATAAATCAGCTATAGCTATAAATTAGATTGTGTATTTAATTAGTATTAAGCGTTAGTATTCATCAACTTTCTGGACAAATATCAACATTGTATTTTGAAATGAGCCATTATTTTAAAATTACAATTTATCAAATTACCTATATAATTTAAGATAATCAAAAACACTATAAAAATACCTTTTACAAATTATTTTCTATTAGAATACATCTGCAGAAGTAATTTTCTTGCTAAGCAGTGATCAACACTCTTTTCATAGATAATGGGTAGAAAACCTTATCAGTAGGTTGGTTATTTATGATATATGATATTGATAAAGAAAAAAGGTAAAAATAAAATTGCAGTGATTCTAAAATGAGGATAACAAATGTTTATTTGCCTGCCACTATAGACACTGCAAATTTTTAAAAACGTATTACCTAACACTCATATAAGATTGGAACTATTGTGTTTATTTCAAAAACGAGGAAACAAAGCCTTGGAAATATTCATAATATCACCTAATACTTCTCAGGTAGTGTGTGGTGTCTATATTTCAAATATGAATTATATTTGGTTTCAAAGTCCATTGAATATGCTTAAGAAACATTTGCTAAAAATTCACTTCAAGATATTCCTTAACCACACAATTTATAATTTATTTCTGACTCTAAAATAACTTAGCCTGATAAGAAAGTAAGAAAGAACAGGATATATGACAACAGGATAGACACATATTAGAAATTATCATAAAAGATATTGATGACTAATAAAGGCTTTTTTTAAAGCTAGTCAAGTGAAGCAGTGGGAGTGAAGAAGGAACAAAGGAATCTGTAACTGGTTGGGATCAATTAGTTGTAAACACCACTGCACTCGGACCAGCCTAAAAAAGGCTTTGTGATGAAATAATGAAAATAATGAAAGAATATTTCAGGACAATTTCTTTTCCAAGGACTTAAAAAGTAAAAAAAAAAAAAAATCTTCAAGTAAAATTGCTTAATAATGTGGAATAAGAAATGATGACTAAAAGACAATTAAATCCTCATGCAAATTCTATTTTATCTCACTAATTCCATTCAGTTAGCTCAAAAATTTATTAATAATTTCGTGCACTGAATCCCACTATCTACCCAGAAGAAAATAAATCATTACATCTGAAAAAAAAAAAATCATTACATCTGAAAGTACTCGTACTTTTATTGCAGCACAATTCACAATTGCAAAGATGTAAATTAACCTAAGAACCCATCAACGGATGAGTGGATTAAGATAATGTGGTATGTGGCATATGGCATGAAATACTACTCAGCAGAGAAGAAAGAATGAAAATATTTCATTTGGCCATAGCTAGAGTGAAACTGGAGGCCATTATTTTAAGTAAAGTAACCCAGAACAGAAAAATTAATGTCACATCTTCTCAGTAGGAGCTAAACTAGACTGCACAGGGACACATAATGTGGTACAAGGGGCACTGGAGACACAAAGGGTGAGAAGGCTAAGGAATAAAAATTACGTAGGGGGTACAATGAATGCTACTCAAGTGATGGGACACCAAAAGCTCAGATTCAAGCACTACACTGTAATAGATATACATGTAATAAAATTCTACGTGTACCCCAAAACATATTAAATGAGTCTAAAAAATAATTACTTGAACTGAGCATTATAAATGAAAATGTACAAAAAAAATGGAAGTGGAAAAATTCTTAGAAAAAGATTCAAACTCTTGGTGTCACAGTATTTGAAGTTAAGTAAGAAATGCTTTTTTAAGAAATCACTATTACAATCAAAGTAATGAAATTGTCATTTAATATTATACATACAGGAGTATAATAAATTGATCATTTTTCACATCATACAGAAGGGAAACAGAGACCCTTCTTTATACACTGTAAAGGTTTTTCTCCTTCCTGTGAACGAAAGACTGATTGATATTCATTACTTTTCAGTTAATTTATTTATTTATTTTTTTTTTTTGCAGTTTTTGGCCAGGGCTGGGTTTGAACCCACCACCTCCAGCATATGGGGCTGGTGCCTTACCCCTTGAGCCACAGGCACCACCCCAGTTGGTTTGATTTTTAAAACTTTTATTCATATCCTCCCCATTGAGCATATGATAAAAGTTTCAGTTTGGCCTGTAATGACATACTTTCCATAGAAAAGAAAAATTAATCGAAGCCTTGCCTCTTTCTCTGTCAGACCTTCTAAATGAAAGTACATGGCCAAAAGTTATAGGGCAGGATGAAGGGGTCATTTTTCAAGAAAATCGTCTGGGGAAATTTCCAGAAGAGACAAGTGTCAGACCCTGGGCTGATGCCAAGAAAAATGAAAATAACATGTTCCAATAACTTTGAAGCAATAGCATAGCATAGCAGAGACAGACAGCTTATGTTGGAATTCTGCCTTTCCCCTGGCTGGCCCTGTGATACTGGTCAAGTCGCCTGACTTCTCTATGGCAAGATTCCTCATCTCTGAGAAGGGAATGATAATCACAACAGAACCTCATGAGGTTGGTGCAAGGAGTAAGAGGGTTCACATATGTGTTGAATGACAAACAATAGGTATTACTTTATTACTTACTATTATAGCTATTGTGTCTATACTATTATATCTTTTAATAAAATGACTTTTATTAAAGGTGGACACTTTTTGAAGGTAGAAGTTATATCAACATTCTTTGGGTCTCAAATGTGTACTAAGGATTCACAAGCAGAGGTATGCGATCCACGTTAAGTGGTGAATGCTTTTTAAAACTTCATAAATACATAGATTTGACAACTTCCAAGGGAAGAATGGTAATATAAAGTGTGTTTAATATTGAAAATAAATTGTTAAGGTTTTCCACAACTTCAAAACTTAAAAGAACATTTTAGAAACGATTTATCAGTCCTCTCAAAATGATTGATTTAGTTCAAAGGATTGCACGGTTTTCTGTGTTTCTACTTCAGCTTGACAGAAAATAGGTAATGTTTCTTAAATGAGTGAAAGAAAGTTGTAATCGTATTACCTCTTGATGAATAATTCCTATCATCTTTTTAAGAATGAAAAGTAGAAATCTACTTAGTAAGAATGTCTATTTATTTATGCACACATAGTGTTTCATTAGTTTGAACTGATTTTTAAAAATTAAGATTTATTTGAAATCTTTAAGGTATTTCAGAGTACATATTTTATGGTCCATGCTTGTCCAAAATTAACTGTATGTGGAAATCTTGGCACATCTTCTGTGACTATGGCTATGTTTTCAAGGTAAGCATCACACTGATTTGAGCTCTGTAATTATTTTGAAATGTTAGTGCTTATAATCTCTTTATATGATTTTTATTTCTTAGAAATAATATGGAATTGGTACATAATTCTCTCTTACCCTGTTTGAGTCAATTCTCGCTCTGGAAGTATAGATGGGAGGTGGGATGTTGAAAGCCTGAGGGACCAGGTATTCCTCAGCGTCCATCATATCTTCTAAATCCTCTTCATCCAGAAGATTCTGAAAGAACTTGCTGTCATTTGGACTGGGAAGCTTCATACGATCATCACCCTGAAATATTGCCCAGCAGACAAAGACAGAAAATGATTCTTCCCTTCATCTTAAATACCCTGTCTTTGCAACAAATTTGTGTAATATCATAACAAATAGTGGGAAAATTCATGCACACATTAAAAAAAATAATAATTCTTCAGCACAACCACTAGCCACAAAGAATACCTCAATGTGATTATATATGACAGAGTTAAATAAATTAATTTAATATAAGAAGAGTATGATAAACACCAGTAGAGAGGAATAAAACAGAATGCCAAGGATGTTTTTAGGGAGGTAACATCAAATACACACTTGAGAATAATGGTTCATTGCCAAGATGGTCTGAGGGCCGTGACTGTAAGATATAAATAATAAAACACAATCTATTTGTCAATCTTTTAAAAAAAAATTTGGTTGGTTTGATGCTGTAGAATTATCAGGACATATATGCTCTATAATCTGTTCTACAGCATAACAGCCACATTGTCAAGTGGCAGCATTCAAAATCACAGCAAACTGGCAAATAGAACAAATGTGTATGGGAACAAAACTAATACCCTCGTTATAATCTTTCTCACCTCATGTTTTTTAAAATTTTTTTTTACTTTTCAAAGTTATGTAATTTTTTATACAAAAAGAAAATGTTTCCATTCATGTGATTTAACTTGTGTGAAAAATATATGAAAATAATTATATCTTAAAAACCCTGGTTTTATCTTAATCTGAGATTATTTATATGAAAATGAAGCTTACCGTGCTTTATTGGAAACACAAGTATAAATCAATATCCATTTGTTTATGGTTTAGATGAAAATAATCATAGAGAAATATATTATAATCTTTAAATTACCCAGTCCATTTTTAGCATTAATAATAAAATATTCTTTTGGATTGTTATTTGATTCATGTGTGCGTTCATTCATTTGGATTAAGTTAGTGCTTAGATATTGTATACCTCCCAAATAAAACAAAACATAACTTAAAATTACGTTTTGGAAAATAAATGTGAATATGCTGAAAATTTTGATCCTTTGTCTTCAAGCATGCACAAATTAAAATAAAAATCCATCTTCCCTTTATTTTGAAATGGGAAGATGATCCTAATGAAGACGACTTTAGATAATGTTAATAAAAGGCAGAGAGTTAGAAGGCTTGCCTGAGGATAAAGACCTATTTATGTATACGGATAATCATAATTATCTGGCTGTTCAATAGCACAGTCACCTGAATGCGGAGAGAAGGTTCATAGAGATGGTTCTGACATGAGGTGAAAGCTCTTTTTCATCAGTTATTTCACATGATAATCTTCTTAATTAATCAACATGTTTGAGGTCATTTCAATAGACACAAAGTCCTAATATTACTCATATTTTGGAATGAGTTTGACATTGGGATAGTCTAAGGGTGTAAGTCAAATGTACTGACCTGAATAACGAGGTATCTTTGAGGGTCTCGAGCCATCCTTGAAAATTCAGCAGCCAGTTCCTTAAATTTAGGTCTACTGTCAGCATCAATCATCCAACCTGGAAATTTACACACAGTAAAAATGTCAGTGTATCTATAATTAGAAAAAAAGAAGACAAATTTAAATTTTTTGGAAAATATAGGCTGAAGATTAAAAAAACTATCTTTAAATCATCACGATCTGAAAAATAAAGCTAGCAAAAGACACAATCCAGTGGGTAAGACTCTGTCAATCTGTTCATTACTATTCATAACTAAATGTTATATACTATGTAATAACAGGTAGAATTTTCATTTTGTTGTTCTATTTTTAACATTTCTTTTTCTTCTTAGAAACTAGAATCCATGATAAGTATGGGAATTTATAAAATTCTAGTCTTTTTTTCTTTGGTTTGGAGATAATTTTTGAAAACTTTATTCAATAGTTATAGATGAAATGATTGGAATATAATGTGTCATGTCGTATCACGAGTGACACGGGAGAAAAGATTTGGTTACAGTGCTGTGCAAGGCACAAAGGGGAAGTAGGAATTAAAAACAACTTTCTCATGCTAGATTTTTCCTGGTTGGGAAAAAAAAATAAAAAAAGAAAACTGTTGGGTAATCCTTACTTACCTGATACCTTTGGTCAGTATTAGAAAGTACTGGTTTTCTACTACTGTAAAAATACTATAGCAATTTTCAAGATATATATTATTATTTTGCTAGGAGTCTAGGGAAAGTGGATCTTATCTGTCTAAGCTCTGTTTGGGTGATGAGATGCCAAGAATTATAAAGTACCAAGCTTCTTTTGATCTTCTTGTCAAATGATCCTCTCTTTACGTATTAGCCACTCCACCAAAAAGGTACAACTCTCTATCAGGCAAATTGTTGGTTTTACATCATTTTATCAGAGTATCTAAATCATCTCCTGTGCTGCTTAGGGGATCAAATTATATATTGCCTTCATGTTTTTAAACTTTCTTCCACAGACATCTATGAAGCAATGGTAGATAGACTAAATCTGTAAATTTTTGTTTCTTCTCTTTCTGAGAGTTCAATTTTTATCCTTGTTCTGGGAATTCTTTATATGTCATTTTATGTATCATTTATGTCACCTGTTTTTCTTTTCTCCAAACAAAGTTCAAATGCTCTGAATTCTATATCCATTCAATTGAAAAAAAACGCTTGTTAATGTCAAGATGCTAATGAGAAAATAGATGTTTCTGGAACTGTTGGAGCCAACAAAAGGTTAACTTCACAGTTGAGGTATCAGTTTCTCTTCAACTAAATATTGAGTAAACAGAACTATGCTTAGAGAAAAGGGCAGGCTGACCTGAGCGGCAAAGAACATTTTTTATTTCTTCCCTCACTGTCAGAATGTATCACACATGTCATGAATATAAATCTGGGTAGACCTGGGTCCAAAGTCTCTTATTAATAAGATGCTTATTCACCTTCACCAGTTTGTTTCTTTGCTAACCCTGTGTAAATCAAAAGGGGAAAGTCTGAGATTATACAGAAGAGATTGCTGCATGTTAATCTCACTTAAATTAAGTCAGAATCTCCAGGGACTTCCCTAATTCTATTTAAATTAAGGGCCTCGGCTCCCAGGACACATTTAGAATACGTATGTGCCTGGAGCATAGGAAAGGGAGAGAAAAGTAAGAGTTGGATGTAAACAAATGATCAAAGTGAAGAAGAGTAAACATTCATGATCTTTTTAGGTCAATGTCAATTCATTTATTCTCACTTCCCACGTGGCCTTAATTTCCTCTTGACAAAGACTGGTAAACCTATTTTCATTTAATTAACTTTTGAAAGGATCAGTTTCAAACTTTTTCTCTTATGTTGACATCATTTACTTAGTCAGATATTTTCCTACAAAGATTACTAAATTATTGTCACCATAAGTTAACACTAACATTATTGTGACTAATCACATCTCCTTTTGATAGGTCATTTGTCACAGAAATTGTAAGAATAAAAAAGTAAGATTCTTAGAGTTTTGACTTCATAGCATGGAAAAGTGAAATTACTTTATATCAATAATGGTCATAACAAACAGGTGGTTACTTGTCCCCTTCACGTAATTATTTTTTGACCTGTTAGATTTTTCAATATGGAGAAATATCATGCAAGTAATCTGGACTACTTCCTTACTAAGAATGATGATACCAATGACAAAATTATTTTGCAATCTTACATTTGACCATGACCATGTAAACATCAATAGTGCAGATGGGAGGCTGCGGCAAACGTTCTCCTTTCTCTAATAAATCAGGTATTTCTCGTGTTGGGATTCCGTCATAGGGTTTCCCTCCAAAGGTCATCAGTTCCCAGATAGTGACTCCTAAATTAAAGATCACATTTTTACGTAAACGTATTAATACTTTCAATAAGCCAGCAATATATACACAGGCAAAAGAATGCTTCATAAAGACGAGTCAAAAGTGAGTTTTTAAAAAAGGTTTTCAGTTACCTATATCCATGATGAGAACCCCAGTACCAAAACCTTTGTAGAGAGTTCAATTTTCTTATGATTGTCTTGGAAGAGAATATATAGAGTGGACATCAGCATATAATCTCTCCCTTCCCTATTCTACTTATGAGTAATGTTTGCAGATCTAATTTACATTTCACCATGCCACATTACAGCCCCTCAAATAATATATTTACAACATATAATATGTATTCAGTCCCAATAAATATAATTGCAGGCAAAATCTGCTACTGAATGATACTCGCATTAGTATCTTTCCTATAAAAACCCTAAATGGTTAAACTGGAGTTCCAGCCTTATTTCCTGATGTTATGGTAAAAGACTGTGGCTCTCTTTTTAACTGATACAAAGAAAACCCAGGCTGCCTCTAAGAGTCTGAGGGAGGACCTCTCTGTACGTGAGATGTAATACCTGTGAAGTGAGCATCCACAGAATTGAAGGGAATGAAGAATCGTTTATTCCTTAGGTAATAAATGACTTTCTTGAATTACTAAAACATTAATTTTCTCTGAGAAAGCATATCCTGAATTTTAGCATGCAAACAGCCAGGTTTGATGATAATAATGATTCTGATTTAAGCAATAATATATACACTAGAGCAGTGGTTCTCAACCCTCCTCATGCTGCGGCCCCTTAATACAGTTCCTGTGGGTCGCGACCCACAGGTTGAGAACCACTGCTCTAAAGATATATATTTTATGATATAATAAACATATAATGAAAAAATACGTTTTTCTTAAGGATCAAGATTTTTAAGTCCAGAAATGGCTAGTTGGGCACAATAGTAGTACAAAATGAAATCTGATTGACAAACCTCACATAGGCATCTTTTGACATAAAATTCATTAATTGGGGCAATATTTTCTTTTCCACTGCCATCTGTAGTGAATTATTGATTCAGACTGAAGTATTTTTTAGTTTGTAACAGTTATTATTGCCTAATAACAAAAATACAAGGCTTAAAATATAAAAGTATTGGCCTTCATAATACTTCAAATTAGCCTTCATAATATAATCAATCACTAAGAATTCACTTTTTGGTAATTTTACATCTTATAATTTTAGGTATAATGTACATACGTAACTAGTGACATAATTTAATTTATTGATCATTATTTAATTTTTCATATTGAGTAGTTTCATAGAACCAATGATTAAAACTTAGTATCCACAAGGCAGGCTGAAAGAAGTTAAGTGGATGTTTATTTTTAATTAGTCATATTTATAAAATGTATATTTAATAAGAACAATTCATTAAGTTAGGAAGGTAGTTATAAAAGATATAGTAGATACTCTGACACCTCTATCAGCAATTCCAATATATGCAAAAAACAATGCAGTTACAAGTCAAAATAGGAGAAAATACAATAAACAGAAGAATATAAATATAACAACAAAAGCCAAAATAGCAAAACCTCCAATTCTCCCGATAATAACTCAAATACAGCTTTGCTGGGGCAAAGACAAAACAGGGTTAACCAAGGATGGCTTCATATAAAAGGACAATCTGACGAAAATTCAGTCAAAAACATTCTCAAAACTTATTGCTGCAATTCTGTCTCTGAGATATATATCATACAACATGCTTATTTATTTTTATAAAAATAAAAATCCACCCAGTGATAATTTTCCATAAAGGCACACTATAAAAAATATTATGTAGCTTTCTCTCCCTTTTATGCTGTTTACTATCAACTACGATGTATCATAAAAATCTTCAAATACCTTATGAATATGGGTTGATGACCTGGGCTATGTTTCAGAACAGAGTACTATCTATCTATTTATTTTTACTGAACAGCTCCAGGGATTTTGCAACTCAACATGAAGAAAGATATTATTGTCTAATAATATTTTCCCCAAAAGACAAAGCTTTACTGTTAAAAATATGACTGTTCTGCCAACATTATATATATAAATGTGTAAACACACACACACACATTTTGAGGTAACTTAAAATTTGCCTGCAGCAGAGTCCTACATTTAATTCAGGGAAACATAAGTGGGAAAAAAGGACAAGAGAAGAAAAAGGAAAAAAAAATGATATACCATATAATATATATGATACACAAATGTTATAATATTTAATACATAAATCTATATCATATAATACATATGCTAATCTATACATATAAATGACATTCTACGTGCTAATCTGTATCGGATAATATGTAAACCTATTACACAATTCATATGATAGATTTGGTTTTTAATGTACTCCTTACAACAATTTAACAACTGGATTTTGTTGAGCATTTCTCTTGTTTATTTTTTATACCTCGAACACACAACATTTTCTACTTTTAAGTAGAATATGTGATGCCTTTGTGGAAATTGTAACACTGCCTGTGGCATATACGTGTGGGAGAACAAACGCTCCTTCTTGAAATGTCTTAAATAATTTTTTAGAGATATTTAATTATTTCCTAGATAATGGGTATACTAAGCTCCTTACTGATTGGCAGGCTTAATTCTTATTTTCTAAAAAGGAGTAAAAGGTAAGACTAAGCTTAAATCAGAGTATGCTCAATTGTACTATACCTTTAAATCATATCAATCTTTTTATTTAAATAAGCATTGTACTTTCCTATATGTAAAGAAATGCTTCGATGTGGTATATTTCAACTTAGATAAACCACTGATTACTTGCTAATCCTGGACGTAAGTTCTAGGTAGCCAGATAGATGCTAACTACCTCATCCTAACAACTGAGTTAAACACGTTTGAGTAAATGTTTTAATTATAAATATTGCGTTTTTCCAGTTCTTATTATTCACTCTCTAACATTTCTCTTGCTCCAGAAGTAGTCTGCAAATTAAAATCAGGTTGCTCTGAAGCCTTCTCTTACCTCCCCCCTCACGTTCATTGCTCTCGCTTACAGCTTTCAGTAATTAGCTTTGTTTTGACAACAGTCTCTATTTTCTACCATAGAACATAAATTCCCATGAGCAAAAACACAAAGATGCTTTCGTTTTTGTTTTGACATTCTCTGCATTCTGAGTTATGTTTTCAAAGAGTAATTGAAAATTGAGGCCATAGAACTGGATGAAATTGTTCCTAAACCAGGTTTTTTTCCATCAAAATTATCAGATAAGTTACTATGAAGCCAAAGCTTATGGAAGACAACTCCAAAGAATGATTAGTATGTCACGTTCTAAAGAACCAGAAAATAAATAAAAAGGCAGATAAGAATGCTGCCTAGAATATTTTTTAAATGAGAGAGTGAAGAGCTAATCTTTTAGAAAATGAGATTTATAAATAGGTGTTTCTAACATAATAAAATAATATAGCTTTAAGATACTTTATATGGACTTAACATATTTATTTTTGCTTTGAAAGCTTTAATTCACATGGAACATTTACCATAGCTCCAGACGTCACTCTGATGGGTGAATTTCCTGTAATGTATACACTCCAGAGCCATCCACTTAATTGGCATCTATAGAGAAACAGAAATGAAAGTTTTATAATTACATAAAAAGTCTTTTTTTATATCTATTTTCTTTATATGAGTCTCTGGATTACACTTAATTATATTTTTTGATTGTGTGTATAGAGATATAAATATATATACATATATACAAACATTCATATTATATATAGGCTATTTTTCCATAAAAGGAATAAATTGAAATCTATAAAATTCATAAATGAATTAACCTAAAGATGTATATGCTAACGTTTTATTAACAGTAAAAAGGAAAATAATAAAATAGGGACAACTTCCTATAGTTCTTAATTAATGTTCACTAATTAAAGTTATTAGTTAACATTTGGGATCACAATATCAAATCTAAGCATTTAACACAGATGCTTCTTAACATGTGTTTATATTCTTTACTCAAAAAAAAAAAAAAAGAAAAATAGAGAGTCCCTATATTTTCAGTTGTCCCTTCCCCAGATACATTTGGGCCTCTGCTACAAAGCACTCTTTGTCACTTGCCTCCTATCTTCTCTTCTCATATACTTTGGTCACTAGGATGCCTAAAATCATGAATTCTGAAGTTACCTTATCTTTATTTTTTATCTATATGTATAAATGACCTCCCTTGTCTTGGTTAGCCACTATCGAAAATATGTACCATTTTCAAAATAGGAACTGTATAAAAGAATGTGAGAGGATCAGCACAAATCCATCATCATTATAAGAAAAACAACTCAACCCACATACCCTGCTGCTGATGGGTCAGCAGAGTGAATTTCAAGTATGAAGGTTAGCATTATATAGCTGGGAATATAATTAGATTCTACGGAATAAAGATAAACACTTCTACTTCGCAGTTGAAAGCTTAAAACCAAATAGGCCTTTGAAATCATGAGGTTGGCTGCTCACCAAGGTGACACCAAGGTAACTCCATGACAGAATCATGGTATTCAGCAAAAGGGAACAGAAGACACATTGAAAGTAATTTCCCTGTGGGCAAGGAGTTAGCAGACTTTATGGACTACGGACGTTGTGTTAAAGAAGTAAGTTTAAATCACGGGTGGCTTGATAAAGACTTAATGGTTACCAGGCATTTAAAGCCATAATGAATCTTGCTTTAGACAAATCTTATGTCTCAAGTCTTACGCTCTCAAGACAAGTGAAGTCATGTGATTTATAGACTTCGACTTCTGTGCAGTCTTACAGGGAATTTCAAAGCTGTGGTCTTAAACTATGGCAAAATAGGCTAATAAAATCAAGGAAAAGCCAGATAATTTCTCAAAACTGAAGGTATTTTTAAAAATTTTGTAGTATTTAGCTTTGTGATAAGGTTGAATACAGACAGCTATAAAACAGTTTAAGATAAAAATCAGTGTTAAGCATCTGGAAGCCTATCATTATAAAATATTTACAATATGCATTTGGAAAACCCCTGTTAACATGGCACAACGTAAACATAGGACATGTAAATTATTCTTTTTGTTAGATAAGCTTATAAGTCACCATAGGTTAAGACTGTGTTTGCTGGCTGGGTGCCATGTGAGTCACACATGGAATCCCAGCAATTCTGGAGGCTGAGGCAGAATGATGGCTTGAGGCCAGGGGTTTGGGACAGGTAACATAGTAAGACCCCTATCTTTACAAAAATATTTAAATAAAATAGCTAGGCAGGTATGGTGGTGTGTGCTTGTGGTTCTAGCTACTCAGGAGGCTGATATGGTAGAATTGCTGGAGCCCTGGTGTCCCAGGTTAAAGCTACCTATGATTGAGTATGCCACAGCACTTCAGCTTAGGTGACACAGAAAGATTCTTTCAAAAAAAAGAAAAAAGACTGCACTTACTAATTTTATTTTGCCTTTTTCCTAGGTTTCCCTAGTTTCCCTAGTTCAAGCTAGGAGGACTTCTACTTGAAGATTATACTAATTGGTCAGCCAAGACAGGCGAGCTAAATAGTGGGTTAATGAGGAAACACAAGGACTGGAACTAAGGCCTGGCCTGAGACTCTGTGGTGCGTGAGAGAGGCGGAAACCAGTCGTGAGGACGGGGCTAAAACTGGAGAGTCAGAAAAGGGAGATGATGTGGTGACTGTGTTCTGACAAAGGGGTTCTTAGTGTACTGAAGCTTTTCCAGTTTACAAGAGAGGAGTTCTGTCTCTCCATAACAGTCAGTCCTGTGGTCTTAAGATCAGTGGGACAATTTCTATGGCCTTGTATTAAAGTTTAATTTCTAGAATCTCAAGGGATCCTCTCATTTCCCATCTTAAACCTAATATGAAAACTCCTTGGGTCCAGATATGAATCTGCTTATTTTAGCTACTGCCATTTTTTTTTTTGGTGATAACATATACCATGCATATAATTTATATACACACATATATCTATGCCTATACATGTATATGTATACACACTATACATACATACATATATATATCAAATACACAAAATATATGTCTATACACTATATACATACATATATATATCAAATACACACACAAAATATACGTCTCTGTGTGTGTGTGTGTGTATATAGTCCTAATAATTTCCTTCTGAATAACTTAAGCTTCCTGCCATTCTGCCTCTACACATACACACACGTTTATATATATATATATAAATTTCTCCCCCCCACCGGGCAGGAAAAAAGGCAAATGTTAGATTATAAACTTAGGATTTTATGATCTTTGTTTACTAGTTTCTTCCTATAAAATATGAGGTGATAAAAGATATCAGATGTACTTTATTTTCAGGCAATATTGTTCTCAAAAAGATACCTACCTTTCCTCCATCGGCATTGTACTCTTTTTCATCTCCTTCCAAGAGTCTAGCTAGTCCAAAATCTGTGATTTTCACATGGTTTGGAGATTTCACTAAGACATTACGGGCCGCCAAGTCCCGATGGACAAGCCGTCTCTCTTCTAGGTACATCATTCCCTGAAAAACATCAAGGACCTCAAGGTAATTAGTGCTTAGGTTTTTCCTTTTTCTAAAAAGGAATCTTTTAAAGATCGGCTGAAAATGCCACATTTTTTCAAGGAAAGCCAGAATCCTGGAATATTTTCAAAATTAGAGAAAACCTGGAGGGAATGGGGGAAGCAGACCACAAATAGCTTTTGGCCTTTTTCCCATGATGTCCTATAAAGACAAATGAATTACCTGCGCGTGAGCTAACTGTTACATCATTTCTTCCCCAGCGACTCCAACCCTCTTTCAAACCCTTTCATTAGAGATAGGCAGGTGTCTTAGTAGATAAGCTCACATATACTCGGAGTCATCGCACATTCCTAATAATTTCCTTCTGAATAACTTCAGCTTCCTGCCACTCTGCCTCTACACATATACACACGATCCAAACAAAGACATCTCTCCATAATTTTTAAGAGATATTTCATTTGAGATTTGATGGTGTCAACATCATCATCATAGATTCTGTTAAGGCTGAAAAATTATATCCTTCTTATTATGTACACAACGGTGTATACATAGAAGCCTTAAATTACTATACTTATTAAAAATGCTTCTATGACATCAGTAGTCATTTCAAGAACCCAGAAGTGATATTACATAGTTTATAAAGACCCTGAAATTAGCCTTTAATATTTTGTCTTTATAAAACTTGTAAAGGAATTAAAGGTAAACTCTATTGTTGATTGTGAAAAAAAGACATAGCTGTCTCTCTCCTGCAAAACATACACATATATAATATAATTTATAACATATATTATATATGAGTATCCATATAATTTCAGAAAAGACAGTAGTCTATAGAAATAATAATTACTTTATTAACTGCTTTTCAGCAGAAGGGAAACTAAGTTGTTAAATATTATCTTTAACAAAATAGCTTGTATAAAAGCAAGGAAATAAACTCACAGGCCTAGTGTAGATTAGAATGAACAAGTCTTTACTGAAGAATTAAAGAAAATTCTGTTTGATGATTTCAGTGGTAAAAAAGTCATCACTCAAAAGCAGACCAGAATTTTTATAAAATGGTTGAAGTATACTCTCGTGCCAATTGCAAATCAATGCTGTTGGCAGTTAACATTACGACTGCAGGATTTTGAAGGATTAATGGTTTCTGATATCAAAACAAAAGCTGTGGAAAACAGACACATAAATCACGCAGGTCGAAAAATTATGAACCGTACACCTGGTGTAGTGTAAAGAGAAGATTGCTTCAAACAGAATCATGAGCCAAACTCCATATAAATGCCTATTAAGTACAACCAGTGGAGATGTGACCTGATATGGTCCCATCAGTCAGCATTCGGGTGACATCTTATGCATTAGTGTTTTCTGAAATCAACCCACAACTGGGATTTACAGGGGTTTTGTCCTCTTTCTTAGATAGTGTTTTCTGAGTACATTAAATTAGAAATTCCTAGAATAAGGTGAATCTGAGTCATATGAATCATAGCCCTCATATGACTTAAAGGATCAAAAACTAAATAAATGTATTGCCTTGGAGATAAAGTATTTTCATGTCTCTTCCAAATAATTTTGTCCTTTTAAGAAATGTCTAGAAAACCTTTTATCATTCTTTCTTGCTACCTTCATATCAGAATATGGAAGGTGTGTTGGCAACAGGTTAATATTCAGATCCACACATAATCACAAAATACGTAATATGTGCTGGACGCTGTGTGAGATGCTGATGAGACAAAGAGAGCAGGGCTGTGCATTAAAAAAGAACAGAAGCTAATTAATAACGTGGCAGATAAGGAATAAAACTCGAAGGATCAATAGGATAATGCAAGGCATTTCAGGGAGCTGTTTTCAGGCCCTTTTGTGGTGCAGCCCAGCAGTGGGCTGAGAGGAAGAACTTCTGAGAACTATCAAGGCCTAAGTAAGGGCTGAATGATGTTTCCCAGTTGGACAGAGTGGGGGCAGAGAGATAAAGCGTGGGGGCATGAGTAACTAACGTGGTGCACTTGGGGAAATGTATGTACTTCTGTATTTCCGAGGCGTAACGTATGAGGGAAGGGCAGTGCTGAGCAGTGTATCTAGGAGGGGCCCCTTACATTGCACAGCAGAGAATGTGACCTTTTCTATTTTATGTAGTCGACAACGTGGTGATGTGGAAGTTGTTTTTTTAAAAGGGGAGTGGCACCATTACTGTTTCACTCTGGGAAACACCACTCTGTGGGCAGTGCAGAGAATGGATTGTGCAGAAATAGAGCTGAAGGCAGGAGCCACTGCAGCAGAAAGCTGATGAGGACATACGGTAAAGATCCCAAGTTGGCAGTCCATGAGCTACGTCCGTCTTTCAGACTTTTTTCTTTATTCTATACCCTGGGCATGAGTCAATCATTCTGTTTAGCTGAGTCTCATGGAGGTCTTTAGTTTTGCAGCATCCCACCTGTCACTACTGCTTCCGGGGATTTTGCTCTTATCCTTTATGAAACGCTTCTGGCTGCTACGTGCACGAGTTTTTGACTCTTCAACTAAAGTAGGCCAGAAGGAACACTTCAGAGAGGATAACTTCAGGAATATGTGTAAATAAAATAACCACCCTTGGTAACTGACTGAATGATGAAGAAGGAGAATAAATTGAAAATGATTCTGTTTTTGTAATTTAGGTGGATAAAGATTCCCTTGAGCTAAATGTCATCCTAATAAAAATACCATGTTTATATTTCTTAAATGTGCAGAAAGTGTAGTATATACTTCACCAATAGAGAACTAACTCACACTTACCAAGAAACTTAAAACACTGCCATGGTATTAATGTTTTTGGGTCCCTCCCCCACCCCCTATTCCTGAGTTGAAACCCTGGCCCCCAAAGTGACTGTGTTAGGAGGTGGGGCCTGTGGGAGATGATTAGGTCGTGAGGGCGGAGATTTATGAATGGCATTAGTGCCCTTGGTGAGATGCTAGAGAAATCTTACATTCCTTCAGCCAAGTGAGGTTACAGCAGCTGTGAACAACCAGGAAGCAGGTCCCCAACCAGACACCAAATTCATGGTCACCTTGATCTGGGACTTCTCAACTTCCAGAGCTATGAGAAATAAATTTTGTTGTTTATAAGCCCCCCCTTAGATTATGGTGTTTGGTTACAGTGGCCCAAACAAACTGACACTCTAATAACACATCCTACTCTAGGAGCAGAACTTCAAAAACTCCAAAAGTTCTTTGATATTCTACACACAAAGCCTCAGCTGGTGATGGACTATCCTGAGCCTTAATACTATTTGACTAAAAAAGGTATTTTCTTCAAAATAATGAGAACTCGCTTCAGAAAACCAGATGACAATCTCTAATATAGTTTCTCCCATCCAGCAGACCATCCTCAAAAGCAGTAAAAACAGAAATATTTTATCAAAAACAAACCCTGAAAATACATTTGTCCAGGTTTTTGTAATGAGGAAGCAGAGGCACACTTTCAAACCCCTGATTGTGACGGCCTTCTCCGTCCGACTTTCACACCCGGAATTCGAGGTTGAATTGTCTGCGGCTTGCTCACAACAGGTCCCTCCACGTCACAGTCATTAAGACAGGCTTCTCCTACTGGAAGATCTCATTAGAGTCCCATTCTCTGCTAGAGTCCTTCAAAATGAAATCACTCTTCAAATTTGAGTGTGATGTGACTAAGGAGGCAGACAGTTATTAGAAATAGCGGTGGCAAAAATAAACTGAATGGAGTCCCTGAAAGTTTAAAGATGAATAAAGAAGCATCTTTCATAAGGATGCTGTGATGATGATTGGAAAAGAAACCTCATACTCTGCCCTGGAGCAACTCCCACAGCAGTTCAAGTAGAGTCCGTCCTGAGAATACTAATCCTGACAAGTGGTCCAGTATTTAGAACGCAGCAGGCATTAAACCCAATGCTTCTGCGGGACTGGTTAACTCAGTCCTACAACCCGCATGTCGTTTCCATCCCATTATAAATATGAGAAAACCAAGACTAAGAGAGTTCTGGTTATTTGTTCCAAGTTAACTGGTTAATGAGCAGAAGACTTGGAATTTGATCCCTTGCTGTGAAACTCTAAGGTCTACACGTTTAAGCCCATTGCTTCCTTTGATGGGTCACAGAGCAATGTGGCCATGGAGAAATTAACATACACAATGAATGAAGTCTTAAAGCTTTAAAAGATCCTGGTACTTTTGCAGAGAATAATAGTATAATGTCAGATATGTCTGTGAATTTCAAGACACAAGATCAACTAATTAAAAAAAAAACCCATCTGCATTATAGAATCTTTTTTATAATTTAGCAGGAATTTTAATGGTCTGAGCTGGAGACACTGTTCTTACTTTGGCCACAGAGTATGCAGGATGGTGGAAAAGGGTAAGAGGAGTTTGGAGTCAATTGTATGGTTGAAACTCCAGGTCTGCTATGTTCTGGCTGTGTGATTCCAAGTCGTTTAATCTCTGCCATCACCTTCCTCATTCCCAAATAGGCATAATAGAACCTATCCCACAGATTTCAATGAACATAAATGCACCTATCCGACAAACTGTTATGAAGAGTAAATGAATTAGTATATATAAAGCGCTTACATAGTAACTAGCATGTGGTTAAGTGCAAAACAGACAAACCTTTATTATTGTTCCATAAATATATATAAAAAATCCTAGGATGCACAAGAACTAGTTACCCTCCTTAATTTTAATTCCTTATCCCAGAAAATCTGTGAGCCTTGGCTAATATATCACAATGGGTATTTAATAAATGTTTACAGCGGTAAAAGATATAATCATAATCTAGCCATCATGATTAATACATGGATACACATAGGAGAATTATTATTATTCAAACTATTGTTTAATATTAATTCACCTGGGGATGCTATCATATAAGAAGAAAGAAAAGTTAGGGAATATATTGAAAGATTTGGCGCCCTCCCTAAACTCATAGAGTAAGGATTTAGTGAAGATAAAGGTAACAAACAAGATAGATCTAAAAGGTTACATTCCTGCAGAAAGTTCCCCATAGGTTAAGAACATAGTGGATTTGCTACACCAAAATATCTGCCATTTCTCACACAATATGGACGGGATTTTGTGGAAAATATGATTTGGGAGTATTTTGTCTACTTCATGACCCAAGTGCTACGGTTCTAGTTTTATCCAAACTATTTAGAATTCACCATCACCCAAACTCTTCATAATTTGATCATTTTCATCCCTCCTCTGAATGGCACAGTAAGTTTTCAAAAAATGCTTACTTATGTTTTGCTTGCACCTCTTAAGATGTGTCCTAGTAAATACAAGCTGTATAGAAAAGTCAAATTTTATGCTCAATTTTCAGAAATGCACTTTGATATAAAATCCAAGGAAAATTTTATTAGAATCAAGTTTAAAGTTTTAGTCTCTGGTTGGAATCGACTCATATGAACTGCTTTATGAGTGGGTGACATAATTTTAAAATACTGGTATTGACATACATGTAGCAATGACCTTCTTTTCAATCTTATGATATTTGAGTCACAAGTATCTAGCCAAAAAAGCATTATTATTACGATTTAAACCAATGTAAAAATGTATTTTTCCCAGCTGCAGGGAGCTCAAGAAGTCAGGAGAGACCAGACTCTTTCTGACAGTAAATATCTACTTCTCACGTATCGGCCATGTGACAATTTCATCAAATGCATGTGTGGAGCTAAAAATTCGAAGCTGTAGTCAGCTCTCCCGGGCATTAATCTCTGGAGTTAACAAAAGTGTATTTTTTCTGTTTTCATTCTAATAACCTGAAGCTTTCTTAATAACAGTAAGCTTCAGGAAATCTAACTTCAAATGAAAATCTCTCTTCTACTTTTCCTTCTAAAACCAATCCTATCCCTAAGGAAAAAAAAAATCCAACTATAATGCTTAACTAGTGTTGGGGCTAAAGATATAAGCATTTTCAAGGGATGACAGGGATCTTTTTGGATGAAATAACTGATTTTATCCAAATAGTGCATAAAGGGAAAATAAGAGGGCTCTGGGATTGAATCAACTGAGCCATCCTTTCATCAGCAGAAGCTGGCTCATGGCAGAATAGAATAAGAACCGAGTGTTGCCCTATAGAACTTGTGCACTTATTGTTGACTTAAGTTTCTGACCGTGGATCTCATTTCATCTCTGCTATGAAAGTGATAAATTGGCTTAAATTATCTCTAAGGTTACCTCCAGCTTTAAATTATTATTCCATGATAGGTGAAACTGTAAAATGTATCTGTCTGAAATATTAAATTGTAGGCCAATAACAAACACAGAGAATAGTAAAAAGGTAGAGTAGGTACCTCCCTTCAGATGTTTAGTGGGTATCGTGAGTATGTGTTAGTAAAAGGTCATTTTAGTGCATCGTAAGTTTAAAGGGCCAGACTCCAGAAATAAACTTTGGCTACTTACTAACTATATGTAAATCTGCCTCAGAAACTGTATATTGTTACACACTTGGAAAGGGACTGTTCTAAATGCTCTTGTTTATTGGAACTCACAAGCACCCAATGAGCTCTGTACTACTAATGCTCCCACTTCAAGATGAGGAAACCGATATAGAAAGAGGTAAAATAACTTACTCAGAGGTGACAAATAGTGCATGACAAAGATGAGTGAAAGAAAGATCTGTCTGCAGGCAGCTTGCCTCCAGAGGCAATGATCTTAACCATTACGCGCTGTGACCACACACAGAAAATTACACTCAACAGACTGTACAACCATATATAAAACCCACAAAAGACAATAAATATAACTGAACGACTATTAAACATAAAATAAGTGCTCTTGGAATTCAGTTAAGAGAAAATCCTTGTACATAACAAAGATTTAAGGCTTATAAACTAAACTCTTTAGTTTTGCTAGGTTCCCCAAGGATAGTACCTCTGGAGGCATGAGAGAAATCAACTATTGGTGAATTCAGTTCTTTGTCTTCAACAACTTAAAGATTCCTGGCCTTTCACTGGCACTCAGTAATGTTCATGATTGGAGTAAATGAAATGCAAGAGCAAAATTCTGTACAGCTCTCCAGGCAGTAGCAATTGTTTTTGTTGTTTTGCTATTTAAATAGAGGTAATTCAAAGGGTGCAATATTTATGATGGGATGGACAAAGCAAACCGCACCACACGTAAGCTGAACCACAGACCCTGGTATTCGAGTTCTGGGGGAGCGAGTGTGGGCACCATTTGCAGATCACTAAGCCTCACAGAGATAACAGATTGTTTTTTTCTTCTTGTTCTTATATTTTCTTCAGAAATTTCATTTACTGCTCCTCACAAGCTTTTGGAAAGTCCTATTTGAAGAACAGTCTCCTTGGAACTTGAAAGTCCTCTTAGGGACACTGAAGAATACAATAAATGAATAAGAGCAAAATCAAAAAAGTAAATTAAACAGCATGTGTGAGCAGCCACTGCTTTCTTACCAAATAAATCGAAAGTATAAAGCTCATCTGCCTGCATCAAGAGAATCCCGACCACGCCATAGTTTTTCCTCCGTTGACCTCTTGCCAATGTGATTACAATGAGGAGAGTGAATCTTGTAGTGTCCAGACTCTCATGGGGAGGTGTACTTAAAATGGATTATTTCTGCTCCTTAGGCAGCTGATCAATAAAGATGTGGATTGCAAAGAGAACAGAGATGTCTGTGGAAGGTAGTACTTATCCTGGGTCTCCTTAGAAATTAATTAAAAATCAATGAAGTGTGCAGCCTATTAATACAGCAACTTCTAGATTAACAGATAGAAGCTGAACCTTTCTCTGAGTATACGTGTCCTGCAAATGCATTCAAACATTTTAGGGAGGAGGTTGGGTGTCTGACACCTTAGTAATAACGGAGCAGAGACTGATCATTCCTCACATTTTGTAGAGTCCTAGAGTTTTGTGCTACTGGTTGAAAGCCATAAAACTCAGAGATGGGGTAGACATACATAATTTTCTTGACTAAGCAAATTATATCAAATTTTATGAGGTACCCTTATTTCAAGGCAAAACTTATGCTATTATATAGGCTTAAAGATTTCAATAATTATTTTGTGAAGTGTGGTTTACTTACTTATGAGTCCAGGCAACTAAGTTAATGTGTAAGTACTAGCTATTTTGGTAAAGTATCTTCCCATCAAAACGTGAAATTCCTAAAACACTACAGGCTCCTAGTGATTTGAATCAATTTAGTCTCCATATAAGGAGCTAACACATAAGGCATTCAATTCACTTTCGTCTTCTCTCCTTTGGACACTGATGGACCTGTCTCGCCTGCACAAATGCTTGCCCAGCACATGTGAAACTCCCCGTGGTGGTACCCATATACTCTTCCTGCGGGGAATCACCCAGACAGTTCCCAAATGCCTGCTCTGACCCATGTTCCTCTTGCTCAGCTTTGTTCCTCTCCCGAATCCTCAGAAAGATCTGAACGACAGCTTCCAATTTTCACGTCAGTCCCTTAGAGAAGATTTAGAAACCCATCTTGGTGCACTTTTCTGTTTTCACACACTGCTTTCTCCCTCAGATTTCTAGTCCTTGCATAAAGATCAAGAGAGACTCCTGCTTTGCATTGTGACCCAACATTCCCATAAAAGTATCAGATATCCTAAAATAAAAATGGTATATCTTTATCTAAACTGGTAAGAAGCTGTCATCTGAGTGCCCACTGTCTTTACAAGCTTAAGGACACACATGGCGGTATAGTAATAATAAAAATTTCCCTGTTTCTTGGCCCTCCCTGCTTTCAGAGCACCTGTAGCTCCCTGCCCCTTAGAAGTCTTTTCTGGATATTGCCAAGCTGCCTCGGAGCCTCGCAGATGCTTGGGAACATACTCAGCCTCTTCATTTGTGACTGGTTGGCTGTTGAAGCTGTAACTGGAGCCTGTGTGGCAACGCTGCTGTCCTGGCCGGTGCCGCTCATCTCTCCGTGCTCCAGAAGCTGAAGCCATGACGTCTGCTCGGTGACTGACGCCTTGCTTCCTCCTCACGGAGTGACAGCACCGGGTCTTCCACACGACCTCAGGGGAGGGCTCTTCCTCTTTCTGAACTTTGTGCTATATTTTTGCCCCCAACTGTATTGATAGCTCTTTTTGAGACCCTACTTTGTTATTACTGTCCCTTTTTAAGCAATTTCTTCAGCAACTTTAGAAGCTGACTCCATAGAGGACTAGATCTAATCCAAGAGGGAGGCATAGAAATGACATTTCCTTCTTTGCTCACACCTCCTCTTTTTAACCCCGTGAACTTGGTGTCATTCCTCACACTCCCCACCCCCCCAACACACGTGCGAGCATGGACGCTCTCCTGCAAATGCACTGAGCTGCTTCTCTCCCATAGCTGAAAAAGTCCACAAGAAACTTGACTCTGCTGCCCCTCCAGCTTCTGTTCCTCAAATGCCTCACCTGGAGCTCCATGGCCAAGCCACACTGCACACCCTCAGGTGCTGTTGCCTTTACACTTACTGTGCCCTTTCCCTCACCACATACTGATACATTCCCCCTACAATGCTGCAGATACACACTGGGTCAAATCCAACCTTCTCTCAGATCACAGATTATACATCATTTCTCACAGACGCTTTCTTCACTTCCAAGTAGATTGAGTCTAGATAGATCTGAACTCTGAGATTATCAGTGTCATTTTAAAACATTCTGATGCATGAATATATCAAAGTTATTTTATAAAAGGTAAAGAACACACATTTACATCTTTCAGTGAGGTTCCATCTTCTACGCTCAAACTTTAGAAATGCTGTGTGGGCAATGCCCAGGTTACGAAGGAGAGAGATTCTGTAGGTTTCTGCTTAAGTTGAACTTGCTTGTAAGTTGGAAAAGTACATTTATTGATTACATTTAATAACCTCCGTTCATGAGAGTAGTACTTAAGTTGAATGTTTGTAAGTCGGGAACTGCCCAGATAGCAAATTATTGAATGTTCCAGTCTCAAGTGAAAAATGGAAAGGCTCACGATTTCTAAATCTCAGCTGATCATCTGTCCCCTCACCTGATTAGTTTTCCAAACTATTTTTTAAGAGAATCAAGTGCTAAAGTGAGTAATGGAAGTAAAAAGCTATAGTTTGACTTGTTCATTTCCTAAAAGTAAAGATTTTTTATCTGAGCACCTTTCACTTTTTTGCTCTCAGCCAGTGGTTCTCAACCTTCCTAATGCCACGACCCTTTAATACAGTTCCTCATGTTGTGGTGACCCCCAACCATAAAGTTATTTAATAATTTTATTATTATTATTTTATTTATTTATTTTTTAGAGACAGAGTCTCACTTTGTCATACTTGGTAGAGTACCATGGGGTCACAGCTCACAGCAACCTCCAACTCCTGGGTTTAGGCGATTCTTTTGCCTCAGCCTCCCAAATCACTGGAACTACAGGTGCCCGCCACAACACTAGGCTATTTTTTTTTTTTTTTTGTAGTTTGCCTGGGGCCGAGTTCCAACCCAACATTCTTGGTATACGGGGTTGTTGCCCTACTTTCTGAGCCACAGGCACCACTCTAATAATTTTATTATTTAATTTTATGGTTGAGGGTCACCACAACATGAAGAGCTGTATTAAAGGGTCCTGGCATTAGGAAGGTTGAGAACCACTGCTCTAAACCCTTCAGGATTATTCAACTATCTGGAGCTGTGAATGGTGAGCGCCCTCAGAGATGGCATCACTCAGTCTGCCCTCCCCACGTTTCTCAGGCCCGTCACACAGTGGGCAGTTGGTTGATTCCCTCTCTCATGACTCCATCCACCCTTCTACTGCCTCTGAATCACCAGGTTAGGGTAAATAATGACTATATTTGCATAGTCTCACAACAAGTAAAGACAAAGGAAAAAAAGGAAAAGATAAAAAGGGGGGGAAGGGAGAAAAAGTAAAGAAAGAGAAAAAAGAGAGTAAATGTTTAATAGTTACCAGTAATTTTGTATTGCTAGTAATGATTTTTATGATCTTGTCCCTTTGCACTTTTTTTTAGTATTAACTCCCTGCACATTTTCAGGTTTTCTTATATATATGTTGCAAATTGCTTACTGAGCATTTTTAGTTTGGGGCTAAAAATGAGCTGTTTTCTTACAATGGAAGGAAAATTAGAGCGTCGTTCCAGCACATGGCCAGTGTGGAATCTGAAGGTTGCCCTCTTCACTTGGTCTCCTCTCCAGTTCTCAGATATATGTAGCTAATATCTCGTATGAAAGAAGGCTGAAAGCACATATTATGAAAGCTGTGTCCAGCAAGGTCATTGTCAACCCATACCTGTTTATCTTTAGCAGTGGAGAGAATGGAATACAGTAATGAAAAGTGTTTGTCTAGGACAAGCCTTCACAAGCTTCAATATTAGCTCAGCCACTCACCATATGCCGCCATCTGTATTCCCTCAGACATGTTTCTTAGTTTCGCAATTTGCCAGTATATCCTCCTATCAAATAGGGATAATATACTACCTATCTCCTAAGGCTGTTGTGAGAATTAAATGTAAACCTCTGGAAGAGTGCTTGGTCAAGAGCAAACCCCCAGTGTTGTTACTATTGTCATGTACTTTGTGCAGTGCTTTGTGTCACACATGATTCTTAAAAGTTCGGCTTTTAGGTAACTTGAAATTTCCTCAGCCATTCAAGAAATCCTCTTATACTTAAGAGTCCCAAATATCATCTGTCAACTGACAACTGCATCTCCTGGTATTGCCATCTTTCCTACAATAGTTGAATTTCAGCAACTTTACCACCTTTAAGCTTTGTTTTGTTTGTGTATATTTTCATTCCTTCTCCAATTATCTGTATGAAATTGTGCTTTGACGCTCAAAAGATAATAGGCTGCAAAATTGAAACGATAAGAAAAACATGCTTATGAAATTAACATAATTAAGACAAATTTAAAAAATCACTAAGGATGCTAGAATTAGCATCTCTTTAGCCTCAACTTGACATCCAATGCATTTAAGCTGGATGACTAAGTATTAATCTTAAGAACAAAATTTAAATACATGGAGGAAACAATTTAAATAAATACATCATTGCACACGGAGTTTTAAAAGAAAGCAAAATTAGATATTTTGTGTTATTCTTAAGTTACTCATAAATGAATCTCACTTATCACAAGTAGATCACTCATTCACACTTATGTTTTCAATTTCTGCCTGTTTTAAGTATTTATTTTAATCTGTTCATTGTGTATGAAAACATAAGTCTGCAAATTCCATTAGTTTATCAGCTACTTAACAGGAAGTATATTTTCTTTCAATCCTTTTGTAGCTTCCTTTGTATACAATATACCTTGTGTACACAATTCCCTTGTTTAACTACAGCAGTCACTTGGAGAATTAAGTGTTGGTTGAGAGCAGCAGACAAATACAAATCTCTTTTTTTTTTTTTGAGATGGAGCCTCAAGCTATCTGGGTAGAGTGCCATGGCATCACAGCTCATAGGAACCTCTACCTCCTGGGCTCAAGCGAGTCTCCTGCCTCCACCTCCCAAGTAGCTGGGACCACAGGCGCCCACAACAACGCCCGGCTATTTTTTGGTTGCAGCCATCATTGTTGTTTGGCGGGCCCAGGCTGGGGATTCGAACCCGCCACCTCAGGTGTACGTGGCTGGCGCCTTAGCTATTGAGCCACAGGCGCCGAGCCGACAAATACAAATCTTATCAGTGATAACAAAACAATAAGAGAGAATGAGATTACTCAAATTCTTTTCTTGGGCAAACTCGGGAAAAGCACCACTGTTAAATGAGTAGGTAACAAAAAAGGAAACTGGTAAAAGCGACCAAAAGAAATGATGTTTTTGTAGGAGCACAAAAGGACAAAGTGGGATTGGAAAGGAAATGAGAGAATTTTAACAAGGTGAAACTAGTGACAGTGTCAAGTACAATAGGGATGTCCAAAAGGAGGACTGAGGAGA
>CAUYQV010046516.1:0-27401 GCA_963574575.1 Galagoides demidoff
CCCAGGTAGCCTGCATAATGTCATACATTCCCTCCTCCTGCAGCTCCCTTCTGATGACAGAGGGGTGAGGAGACAGAACATTAAACAAAGGAGGACAGGACGTCACTGTGTCCTTACCGGACGCCCAGGTGAGAGGTGCTACGTGGCAGCAAGAGAACCCGGCCCTTCAGAGAGAAGGAACACACTGTCCTCTTCTGAGGGCACAGAAAAGGGTGGCCACAGGGCTGGGGGAGGCAGAGGTGGCCCATGTCACGACCCGTCGGGCTCCTGTGGCCCTGGTCTCGTTAGCACAGTAAGGAACCAGGCGAGAGGCGGATTAGAAGTACAAGCTTGTGGAAGGCGGACTAGCCCTTACTTTCTGGGTAGCCCCCAGCGACCTCCACACCAGCCTTTTATTGAGCCAGAACAACACAGGTGAGAGGAGTAATTAACACTGACTACGGGCTGAGGGCACAGGCTCCTCCCACAAGGAACTCCTGTGGACCAATGGCCCGAGGTCCACGCCTCAGCTGCAGATCATCTTGCTCGGATGTTGGCGTCTCCTACACCTCCCACCGCAGCAGCTGGTCGGGCCCCTTGTCCTTCCCTGGACAGATCCGGCATGCTCTGGGTAGGGCCTCTGTCCTTGGGGTTCTTCTTCCTGAACCACCTTGTTTTCACTGTGCAGTAAAGGCCACTTGGCTTCACAGAAGTTCATGGCCGTGACCAAGTGATTAAAACCTGAGAAACCATCCGGCCGATGTTTTTCCCACTGGCTTCATTCTCTGCACCCTCTTCCTTTCAAGACCCATCTAATCCGTCAGGAAAACCCGTTGGCTCCACCCTGAAGTGTGCTCTGAGTTCAGCCACCTCTTCCATCTTCCCCGTTGCCATGAATGAGGGGACCACGGCCTCACTGTGATCACTGCCGCCCACCTGGGCTCCCTGCTTCTCCCTTCGCCCCTGAGGTCCATCAACCCCCTGGCCAAAGGTAGCCCTTAAAAAATATGTTATCTCCTGTTGTCGCGCTTCTGCTCAAACCCTCTAATGCCTCTGTATTTCCTCCAGGGAAAAAGGCCACCCACACCCTTACAAAGGCCCATCGAGCTCTGTAGTTCCGCCATCCAAGGTGGGGACCGCTGGCTGCCTGTGGCCATGGAGCACGTGAGCTGCGGCAGGCAGTGTTGAGATGTACAATGTACCCTGGACTTCAGAGACTGCCTGAAAGTAAGATGGAAAATATCTCTTTAATTATTTTCATATTGATTATACATTGAAATAATATTTGGGATATACCAAATAAAATCCATCATTAAAATTCATCTCATCCATTTCCTTTCTATATTTTTAGTGTGGGTACCAGGAAATTTAAAATTACATTTTTTAGGGGTGGTGCCTGTAGCTCCGTGAGTAGGGTGCCAGACCCATATTCAAACCCGGCCCCGGCCAAACTGCAAAAAATAAAAAAATAAATAAAATTTCATTTTTTGAATATACATTCTGTATGTTTGTGGCTTGCGTTTGCATTTCTGGTGGACTCAGCTTGTCTACAGTATCGGGTCCCTCCCTGAAACTTCTGGTCTTGTCTCCTGCTCTTGCTTACTCGGGCCCAGCCACTCTGGCCTCCTTGCTATTCCTCAAATCTCCAACCCCAGCAGGCACGCTCCTGCCTCAGGGCCCTCACTCTGGCTATTTTTACTCCTTGAAAAACTTCCCTCCAATTATCCTGATTCCTTTTTCACCACTCTGAACTTCATACGCATTTTACCTTCTCAATGCAGACTTTCCTGAATTCCTCACCCACCTCCACTGCCCTGTTCACTGAACTCCTTCCCTGTTCTACTTTCCCTAATTTGTCACAATGTAACACGTGTACGTATTTTCATTCGTTCTTTTCTTTTTTTCTTCTTTTGCAGTTTTTGGCTGGGGCTGGGCTTGAATCCAGCATATGGGACTGGCGCCCTACTCCTTTGAGCCACAGGTGCTGCCCTTTTTTTTTTTTTTTATTGTCTGATGTCCCCTCTAGAATCCACAGGGCAGGAAGTTTTATTTAGGCTATTTAGGCTGTGCTCTCAATATCTAGAACTGTACCTGGGGTATAGAAGGTGTTCCATTTGTTGTATGAAATACTGAATGAGTCTTACTCAACTGCTTAATAATACAGGTGAAGGACCTGATAGGTGGCTCTTCATGATGTTATTGCATCTAGTTAGGGGCAGAGTGGACACACTCAAAGTAACACCAGAAACCCAGGGTCACTATCTAGACCCAGCCTCTGATTTCCATTTCCACACTATTTGGACTCTGCCTACATTTTTCATGCCTCTTTTAAGCCATGCATTTTAAAAAAGAAGTATTTACTCTAGAAATAATGTACCCAGTCAGATCCAGCGGATAATATCCAACATTCTTTCTTGCTACAAAGAAAACGCTTTGAATTTTTTTCTTTTTTAAATTTTACTAGACAGGAATTCTGGATCTGTGTTTCTAAGGGAAATAATGACATTTTACTAGGGGAATAATTTGTTTGAAGGAAGTCTTTATATTTGATTATACTTGTATCCTGAAATATTTACACTATTGCCTGAAGGATCTAAACAAGTTCATTTATTGGATTAACCAATACATTTTTACTGAGCACTAACACATGGCAGACATTGTTTTAGGTGTCAAGAATAAACAGAGAAATGTGATGTGCTCTTCAAGGAGCTAAAGCCCAATATATATGCGTGGGGAAGGGAAACAAATATAAGATGTACAAGTCTCGTGTTGCTGCTGTAACAAATTACCACAAACTTAGTGGCTTGAAACAACACAAATTTATTTTCTTATAGTTCTCGAAGGTAGAAGTCCAAATGGATCTTATTTGCCTAAAATCAAGGTGACATAAAGATGTGTCCCTTCTGGAGTACTTAGAGAGTACCTTGTTTTTTTTCAGCTTCTAGAACAGCATTTTTTTATATCTCATGGCACACTTGGACCTATAGTTAAACTTCCACAGCACACTTAAATTATGTTGATGAAAAAAAAAAGAATAAAAATAAGAATATATTTCCTGTGCTTTGAACTTCTTTTGATAATAATTTAATCAATGATCTTTAAAAATTTTTGTGGCACACCTAAGACCCTCTCACACAGAGGCATTTGTTTTGAGTATTGTCTGATGTCCCTTATAAAATCCACAAGGGCAGGGAGGTTTATTTATTTAAGCTGTGCTCCCAACATCTAGAAATGTACCTGGGATAGAGTAGGCTAAAAATCCCGATTCTAGAGGCTGCCAGTATCCTTGGCTTATGGGCCCTCTTTCCACCATCAACATTCATCACTCAGTCTCTGCTTCGAGCATCACTGGCCTTCCCCTCTCACTCTGACTCCTTCTGGGTTGCTCTTATGAGGGTCTTTGTGATGGTAATGGACCCACCCAGGTAACCCAGGATAATCTCTCCAACTCATGACAAATAATAATTGTGTATATTTGGGGGGTTACCATGTGATGTTCTGGCGTATGTCTACACTGTGGTATGAGTCTATCAAGCTAATCAACATATCTATCATCTTACATACAGTCACGAGTCACTCGACTGCTGAGATGCATCCTGAGAGAGGTGTCCTATGTTGTCATTGTGAGAACGCACAGACCTAGGCGGTACGGCCTACCCCACACGTAGGAGTAGGACACACCCCTCGGCTAAAACCTGTACTGCATGTTATCGTACTGAATATAGTAGGCAATTATAACACAGTGACAAAGATTGGTATATTGAAACATACCTAATCGTTGAAAAGGTGCAGTAAGATATGGTCTTATAATCTCACAGGACTCGGCTTCACCTGCAGGCCATTGTTGACCGAAATGTCTTTAAACTTTTGTCATTAAGCAGCGCATGGCTGCAATTATCTTTTTTTTAAATGAAACCATTTAAAAATCTATTTTTCAGCAATTTTGAAATATATGATTTGTTATTTTAAACCCTGGTCACATTGCTGTGCAATTAATTCAAGATGCTTAAGTGAATCACATGTGCAAAGTCCCTTTTAGCATATAAGGTAACAGTCACAGGTTTGGGGATAGCTTGGGGGGCCATTCTTTAGTCTACCATATAGGACAATGTGACAAGTCCTGTAGTGGAGGGAAGTACCAGATGCTATGTAGACACAGATGACAGGTCAGACAGGGTGTTGTGGAGAGACAGGACATCTCTATGCAGTAGTGGCTGCTTAGCTGAGGTGAGCGTGGTGCTGTGACGTAGGTAGGGACCAGGCATAAAGGAATGCACGAGGAAAAGGGGGCGCAGAGGAAGATGAGATTCGCCTTAGTCATCTATTGCCGTGTCACAAATTACCCCCCAATCTAACAGCTTACACCAGTGAGTGTCTAAGATTTCACAGTTTCTGAAGGTCACGAATCCAGGACAGCCCTGCCTCATTGTCTCTCATGAAATGACAGCCAAGTGATTTGCTGGGCTGCAGCACCTGAAAGGACCAGAGAAGGGGCCTCTCCCTGGAGCACAGGACATGGCAGAGAAAGAAAGATAGAAGTCACAGTCATTGATAGTCTATAATCCTGGACATATTTTGCCCTCCCTTCTGCCATTCTGTTGGTCACACCAGCCGAGTCTAGTACATCGTAGGAGGGGATCACACAACATTGTGGGGCCACAGGAACAAGGATCAGGGCTGTCTTGGAGCCAGGCTCCCCCAGTATTCTTGGGCTTATGAGCAGTTGCCCGTTGCTGGCATGTGGGCGATCGTGAAGGATAGGCCAGGATGAGGTTGGCATGGGTAGGAAGGGCTAGAGCACGGGCTGTCTGTGCACTTGGCCAAGAATTGGGAGATAATCCTTTTATTGACAGGGAGGTACTGGCACTACAGGGGCTTAGTCAGAGAAGTGACATGACCCAGTTGCTTTTTAGAGTTATCACTGTGGTGAGGGTGTGTGGAGGGTGGGGAGGACAGAGATCAGGGGCAAAGTCTGCTAAGGGGCTACTGCAGTAATGCGGCAGTGAGGGAGAGGCTTGGTACGAGGCAGTAGTGGTCAAGGGGCAGTGAAGGTGATGGGTTTGGGGCGTGTTCAGGGGGTGGGATGGCTTACGGGATGGATAGGTGACATGAAGCGAATACAGAAAGAAAGACAGGGTCACATGAGGGGGAGCAAGAGTCAGGATGACTGATTTGAATATATTGTGCCTCTGGGGCATTTGAATAGAGAGCTCCCCAGTGAGTCCTCAGAGTGGAATAAATTTGGTTTAGACTAACTACAGCAAGGCTTTCAGCACACGTCCAGGGAGACTGTGCTCTCTGCCAGAGGCGTGCCCTCCTCGCCCCGTGCCGTTATTATGTCCCAGGTTAGCTGAGTGGCATTTTCCCACCACCGTCCTCATAGGACCATCCTCCTATAACTCCCATTTATCAAGTGCCTGTTTCACCTCCACCCTGACCCGGGGCAGCATCCTGTAATGTTAACATTTCCGTTTTGTGGCCAAGGTGGGAGAATTGCTTTGGCTCAGGAGTTTGAGATCAGCCTGAGCAAGAGTGAGACTCATCTCTACTAAAAACAGAAAAATTAGCTGGACATCATGGCAGGCGACTGTAGTCTCAGCTACTTGGAAGGCTGAGGCAGGAGGATGCTTTAAGCCCAGGAGTTTGAGGTTGCTGTGAGCTAGGCTGATACCATGAAACTCTAACCCAGGTGATAGAATAAGACTGTCTCATTTTTGTAAGTGAAGAAATGGAAGACGATCATGTGACTATGCCCACGTTACAGACCAGGAAACGTTGCTCAAGGTTATGTGAGTAGGTCACGGACACAGTTCTTGGGTCCAGAACTTCTTACTACAGTAGACCCCATGCCCTTAACTGAACAGCCGCTGTGGCTTTCTTTGCAGAATTAGAGACACTTTCTGGCAGGGCTGAAGTGCAGTGTTGATTTATAAATAAAACAGGAACAGGGTCTTGAATCAACATATGCTGTGGTGTGAAGACAGGGGTCAAATGCCCCTTTGCTGGTGAATACTGTGCATAGAGATGTCTGTATATTGGCAATGTTTGCAGTCCTTTTCCTAGAACTCTTTTTGTTTCTGCTAGTTTTGAAAAAAAAAAAAAAAAACAATGTAAAGACTTGTTTTCATTCACTCAAAAAACCCAGAAAATTATTCATTTTCTTGTCACAGGAAGACAAGAAGGAAGATGCCAGCATCTTGCCTTAGCAAGATGGCTTTTTAGGCTTAGGATTGATGAGAAAGGAGTTTTACCACATTTTTGTCAGAAAGGAGAGAGGGGAGAAGGCAGATGAAAGATGACAGAGTGTGTCTTTTCTTCTTAGGGAAGTTTCCCACACGACTGACAGCTTAGTCTGGAAATAACTACCAACCATTTCTTTACATAAAACTCAACTTCTTTTAAGTTCCCATATAATGAGGAATTAAGAGAGATAACGGTCGTACACAGCTTCATAAATGGCTTCTAGATGATTCACTGTGCTGAAGAAGATCCAAGCTCTGGGCCACAGATCCCAGCAGATCAGAGTGAAAGCCCAGGTCCCAGGGAGGCGAGAGAAAGTCTGTAGTTTCTGCCGTTGTCTGGAACTTCTCTGGGAAAGCAGAAGGCAAGGTCAAATGTAGACTTTCATCCTGAAATGCTGCAAAGGTAATGAGAACAGGCCGAGTGGGTTTGGGAGGCTCCTCCTTCAGATTCTGAGTACGTGTCCATGCAACAGAGCTTATTAAAGTTGGAGAAGCAGGGAAGTGAGTGACAGTCCCAGGGGGTTCAGCCCTTGGGTGCAGCAGACAACACTAGGCACAAGAGAGCTGCTTGTTCCATCCCTGCCCACCATCCCTCCTCGTGTTCACCCCACAGTCCTCAGAGCCTTGTGAGAGCCCCGTGCATCTTAGCTGTTGGGTCAGTACTTGTTTCCTGGCCTTCACTGATACATACGCTCCCAAGATCCCATGATGAAGATTGCAAACTTGCCACCACGCACTTACTCTGGCAGCGCTGTACAAACAGCTGGGTGAGGTCTCAGAGCCTTGGTGTATCCGTGTCTCACAGCTGTGTTTGTGTCGCTGTGTGGCAGCGTCCTGCTGAGTGGTGTTTGTTATTGTTGTGTGGTTTTGTGTGCCACCCTGAGAATGTCAGAGCTTGAATTAGAGCCACAAGCAAACGTTGACTCTCTTGTTAAACTTGGCAAGGGTGGAAATGAAATCAGGGACATGTTCATCCAAGTTTATGGGTTAATGCTGCGAAGAAAATGGCAGCATATGAATGGATTAAATGTTTTTCTCGGGGGGAGAAAACGTTACTCAGGAAGAGAGGACAGGGTGGCCGGTAATCATCAAAACTGATGAGAACACAGCAAAATCCCACAAATTGGGCATCTCAATTGTCGGCTGACGGTGAGAAGAACAGCAGACCAAGTAAACGTCAATAGAGAAACATCAATAAGGAAATGTTACCTGAATGTCTTGGCGGGAGAAAGGTGTGGCTGTTGTACCACCACCCGCCCCAGCTCACACAGGACTGTGTGTGAGGGAGTTTTAGCCAGCCCGTACATAACCATTGGAACAGCCTCCCTGCTCATCCGATCTAGTCCCCATGACTTTCTTCTATACTTGAGAATTAAGGAAATATTGAAAGAAAGGCATTTTGTTGACATTCAGAACATCAAACGTAATACGACAACAGCCCCGTGGCCATTCCAGAAAAAGAGTTCCAAACTTTCTTTGCAGGGTGGGCTAGGGCCTGGCACCGGTGCCTCACTTCCCAGGGGGAGTACTTCAAAGGTGACCATAGCAATATTCAGCAGTGAGGTAGGTAGCACTTTTTCTAGGATAAATTTCACAAACTTAATTTCATCCTACCTTTCTATCTTGATATATCCAGGAACCGTCTAATATTAGGAAGCTAGATTCCATCCTAATTTCTTTTGAGATTTGTCATTTAGATAAACAAAGCAGCTCAGTATTTGAGAGAGCCCTGGGTTTGGACCACCTGCCAGGTCACAACTCTCCCTGTTGAGTATAGCCTGTGGGACTTAATGGAATTTCTGGTTCTGTCTGCTGTTGGGTTTCAAAATTAATTAAAACTCATCAGCTGAGTATTTTTTCTTCAACTAATTTTTTTTTTTTTTTTTTTGCAGTTTTTGGCCAGGGCTGTGTTTGAACCCGCCACCTCCAGTGTATGGGGCTGGCACCCTACACCTTTGAGCCACAGGTGCTGCCCTCTTCAACTAATTTTTACACATAATGCCTTTTACTTCTTTTATTTTTCCATTCAATCAAAAGGAAAACTTCTGTAGTCTGCGTTTACAAACAACAAAGGGCTTAGGTGACCATTAATATACTTGTACTAATGTCATAAAAATGTACAACATCATACAGACAGGCTTAGGACATCAAAAGCTATCGAAAAACTGCATAAATGGAAACTAATCTTGAGAGGTCACGATAATAAAGTCAAATGCTGAATACATGAAGATTTGTATGACATGCCAGCATGTTATTACTACAAATTCTATTACTAAGTCAGCTACAGGAAGTCAGCCCAGGGCCAGAAGTTCACCCCTGGACAAATTCAGTCTTCAGTCTGAAACTCATCCACCCACCATCATCACGGACACTTTTCAGGCTCTGAATGCTTAGCACCTACTGGACATTAGAATTGGGCCATTAGCAAATGTTGGCTTAGCAAGACTTCAGTAACAATTTTCTGTTTGTACAACTTGTCCACATGTTCTGTAATTGTTTTTATAACTCTACTACCATTTACTTTGCCAACTGAAGAAATCGTTTTATGATTATCAGTGTATTAGATGTTATAGAAAGGTGTTCAGAGAACTAAGATTCCATAAATGTGTCTCAGCATGGAATCTGTGACGTGTATGGTGCTCTCTCCCTTGTCAGGGACAGAGCCTGAGAGAGGACACTCCCACACCCGTTCATGGCAGGAATACTCGGGCTGGCACCCTGTGCTTCTGAGACCCAGAGAGAAGCAGCCGTGGAACCCGCAGCACCCCTCCTGACTCCGCTGCCTGTAACTCTTAACTTCTCCCTCCAATTTATCATCACATTAGTTCTTCCGATTTAGCAACTCGGTTCCAACTGACGGGCCTCCTCCTCCTTCCTTTCTGCCTTTCCCCTGGCTGTTTTGTTCCCTGTTCTTTCATTCAATGCTGGTTTCAGACATTAGTGTTGGTGACTGCCTGTCCCACGCAGCCCGGGTCCTTCCTGCAATATGGCCTTGGGAAGATCATTGCCATAGGCTGCTAGTTCTGCCAGGGAAGGGACCTCAGCCAGCTCCTGGGCTTCTGGTTGGAAGAATTTCTGACTCTCCAGGCTATGGTGAGACATAGTGTATACAGTAGGTGAAACACCAAACAGTCCCCTACAGAGGGTGTTCCCTGCTCAGAGGAGACCTGTGTACCACACGGATAGAGTGTGGTTCCATGATCAGTGCTCCCCTGGCCAGTCCCCAGGCCTGGGAGCCTCGGTGAGGAACTCACATTCCCAGAAATGACATGGAAGTCCCAAGCTTTGTCGTATAATCCTCCTGGGATCCCACTACACGTGGGAGTCTGGGTAACACAGTAATTTCTCCCTTGGATGTGGGGACACATGAGCCGCTGTTCAGATGTCACCTCTGTTGTCATGGACATGCTGACTAAGAAAATGCAAGCCCAGGATCGCTGCATAGTCCTATTCATTTCTTTCACAAAAAAAATGCAAATATATTTATTTATTGTTATGGTAAAATATACATAACACAAAATTTTAACCATTTTTAAGTGTACCCTCCACTGGCATTAAATGGACTTATGTTATTATCCAACCATCACCTCCGTCCACTTCCAGAACTTTCTCATCTTCCCAAACTGAAGCTCCGTTCCACCAACACTAACTCCTCCTTTCACCCGGGGTGACCACAGGACTGCTGCTGTCTCTATGAATTCAACTCTTCAGGGTACCTCATGTAAGTGCAATCCACACAAATTCGGTCCTTTTAATGACTGGTTCGTTTTACTTAGTGTAATGTCGTCAAGGTTCAGTCATGTGGCATGGATCAGAATTTTCGTCTTTTTTAAGGCTGAATACCATTCCATTGAATGTGTCTACTCTCCCACATTTTGTTTATTCATTCATCTGTCAATGGGCGCTTGGGGTGCTGACACCTTTTGGCTGTTTGAATAATGCTGTCATGAGCATGGGTATACAAATATCTACTTCGGCTCCTGCTCTCAGTTCTTTTGATTATATATCCAAAGTGGACTCTCTGGATCACACATAATTTTAATTTTTTGAATAAATGCCATGCTGTTTATTATAATGGTTCTTTCCATCTCTACCCTCATAATTAATGATGTCAAGCATATTGTCATGTGCTTATTTGTATAACTTCTTTGGAGAAATGTCTATTCAATTTTTTTGCCCATTTTTAATCAGGTTGGGTTTCTTTTTATCATTTCAGAATATTAGGGGATACACATTTTATTGACTTACTTTGTTTTTGTAAAGATTGAATCAAAGCTTTAAGTGTGTCTTTTACCCAAATAGCGTGCATTGTACCTAATAGCTGTGACTGTACACAACAGCTATTGTATACAGTCCCCTCCCCCTGCTTTCTATTCATTGAGATTATTTCCATATGTGCACTTAAGTGTGGATCGATTAGTTCCAATTTGGTATTGAGAACATGTGTTTGTTTCTCTATTCTTATGATGCTTCCCTTAGAAGAATGGTTTCCAATTCCCTGCGGGTTGTCTAAAAAGATACTAGATCACCTTTTATTATGACTGGCAGTACTCCATAGTACACATATACCACATTTTATTAATCCATGAATCATGTATTGGTGGGCACTTGGGTTGTTTCCATGTCTTTGTGATTGTGAATTGTACCTCCCTAAACATTCTAGTGCAGGCATCCTTTTTATAAAGTAACCTATTTTCCTTTGGGTACATACCCAGTAGTGGGATTGCTGGATCAAATGGTAGGTCTACTTGTAGTTCTTTGAGGTATCGCTACACAGTTTTTCCACAGAGGTTGCACTAGTTTGTAATCCTAGCAACATGGTATAAGAGTTCCTTTCTCTCTGCACCCAAGCCAGTATCTGTTGTTTTGGGTCCTTTTAATACAGGCCATTCTTGTTGGAGTTAGGTGATATCTCATCATATTTTTGATCTGCATTTCCCTAATGATTAGAGACATTGAACTTTTTTTCAGGAGTTTGTTGTTCATTGGTACAACCAAACAAACCCCATGAAAAGTGGGCAAAAGACAGGAACAGAAATTTTTCAACAAAGCTTGTGTTTATTTTTTGCTGTTGTTGACTTGGGTGAGAAATCCAATTTTTTAACGGCCTTTCCCAAATGGCAAATATTTGTTATTAAACATTTAAAAAATACTGTAGAAAGAAAAACAACCTTGGAGATCAAACAAATCACAGCAGCCAGTGACTCTGACCACCACCTCTTCCTCTGACAGGTCCTAAGGAGAGTTGTCCAGGATGCAACGCCCCGGGGAAGGGCCATATGCTGGGCGTGAGCCCAGTGGGGCCCGCTGCCTATCACAGGTAGTGCTTTCCAGAGGCTCTTTCCCCTCCGTTATCAGCAATGCCCAAATCCACTCGCCTAACCTACGTTGACCTCAGCAAGGAAAACAAGTGACATGTTTGACTTGTGAAGGGTGGGTCAGGGAAAGTTTCCCATCAGCTGGATGAGAAACGCTGAGTGGCCCTACACTGCAACTTTTCACCAAGGAGCATTGCTTTCGAAGACGGCTGTTGACTCTGTTTACAGAAGGAGAAAACAGCACATTGATATGGAAGTATATTAACCAGATAAGTCAAGGAGATGTCAACCGACCTCCAGGCTGATCTCACCCGGCTCTGCTAGGAAATGTGCTGAGTGGGCTCCGTGGAGAAGTCCCAGACGAGAACGTCCTGAGACTGATTTCTGCCCCTGCCAGACATTGTTGCGTCCACACACTGCTCTGAGCTGTTTCTGCCCCTGTAAAATAGGCTTTTCTAAGAGTAGAGAAGATGTTTTTTTAAGTGGGGCCGATTTTTCAATGTAATATTCTTTGCAGCACTCATCAACCCTCATTCTTCAGGCTGCCATTGTCCTGGGGGCAGGCAGGGAAGGGGGCGAAGTGGGCGGCACTTATAATGGTATTTGGTCTGAGCCTCTTGAGTGTTTTGTGGAGCCTCTAAGCCCCCTGGACCTTGCTCTTTGAAAGCCAAGGCAGGTTTTTTCTGCTATAAACATTATTGTCCTTGACATTCTCCACTTGGCAGCTCATGTGCCTCCTCCTGGCTCCCTAACCTGCCCCTGGGAATTGCACAGTAGAAAGAAAAAAAAACCTTGGAGATCAACCAAATCACAGCAGCCAGGGACTCTGACCACCACCTCTTCCTCAGCCAGGGTGGGCCCCGTCCTCTGTGACCCACAGCACGGCAGTCCCAGTGCTCACTCCCAACGCTCCTGTCCACACGTGTTCCCGCCTGAGTGTGGACATCTCCCCGCGGGCCAGCACTGCTCTCCAGGCTAAGCCTGAAACTCCAACACAGTCTTGTTGAAGGAGGAAAACATTGTCACAGACCTTGAGGAGCAGTATGGGGCCCTCCCAGTTTAGTAAATGGGGTTCATCCTAGAGCAGTGTTCTAGGATATTTCAGTGACAGGACACAGAACACAAGTGACGGAGAAAGGCGTGGCCTTTAAATTCCTCAGCCGTTCTCATTGCTGGAGTGTCGCCTTGGGCAAGTTTATCAGAATCTTGAACTTCAATGTCCCCTTCTACAAGATTCAGGTAATAACATCCACCTGTGTGATGAGAGGGTTAGATGAATAGCAAGCCTGATGTTCAGTAGGAGCTCAGCCAAGGACAACCGGCAACGGACAGGGGGAGGAAAGTCCCCAGGACAGAGTCACGGAGCATTTGCCAGGTACTGGGTAAAGGTGTGGTCTGCACATTCTTGGTGCCAGCGACCAAGAGGGTTCCAAGTGCTGGGCATTCTCAGGCCACCCAGTGAGTTGCCTGTCCATAGTGGGTGGTTTCCTGAGATCAGGTGTACCGTGTCCCTACATGCTGGGTGGTAAAGGCCCATCCTCCTGTCCTCGGTCCTCCTCCCAGGAGGCTTGAGAGACCTTGTGCAAATAAAACTCCCAGGGACTGGCCTAGTAGCCTGATAGCCCCCAAGTGCAGGAATATTGGGCTCCTCGCTGTGCCCTCCCTGTCCCCATAGATGCCAGAGCTACCACGATTGAGCGCTGAGCCCTGGAGGAAACTACAATTGTGCAGATTGGGAGCATAGCAAATTCATGGGTTTCAGTGTCAGTTAACTCACAATCCTCTTGTCACTGGCAGCTCCTTCTGTTCCCTCCGCTGCTGTTGAAACATTAACTCTTTCCCACCCTTCTCTTAACTGGCCTCTGCTCCACCCTGTCTACTGGCCCTGGTGTCCACCTCTGTGGGGAAACCCAAACTCTCAGGACCCACTCTCACCCCTGTGTCTTCCAAGTTGTCCACTTTGACTCCAATCCTCTCTTCCCCCACCAGCCTGAAGACATGAGAGCTGCCCTCCTTCTATCCAGCATTGATCCTCTGGAGGGGACTCACATTCTTTTCACCTCCCCAGTGTGTCTTCATCTGGCCAAGAACCCCCACCTGCCTTTTTGGCCTGATCTCCTTCTGTTCTCTGTCCACATGGCTGAAGCTGGTGTTGACCCCACTCCTGCTCCAGAGCAGGACATGTGACAGTCTTGACCAAGCAAAACCCTCCAGCCCTGGACAGAGCTACTGGGTCAGAATGAGTCAACCCAGAGACTCCTGACAGATCAGTGAAAGGCAGGCTGGTTAGTTTCCTAAAACGGCGGGTCTTCTGGACCAAAGAATGATGGAGACAGTGGGCCCCATTTTTGCCATCACAGAATGAGGCCTCCAAAGAGGAAAGTGACGCTGAGTGAGAGAGGAAGAGAGGAGGAAGGGGAGATGGAGACAGGAGGAGCTGGGGAGTCCCGACATTTTGTTGAGTCTTTTGAGTCCATCAGACCTGAAATTTTTCAGCTACATGAGTTGGTCAGTGGTCTTATGCCCTCAAGCTAGTATGGTTTCTGTTACTTGGCTAAAAAGAACTGAAAATATACCCTCTCTGGACTGTAACATCATTAGGAAAGAACTATGTCTGTGCGGCTCCTTTTCAGCATTAGGATTGTGCCTGGCACACAGTAAGTGCTCCATAAATATTATTGACCAGCCCCTCCTGACTGATATTGATCCATTCCTTCACTTACCTCCATCTCTGTTCCTTGATCATTTCATTTCTTATGTTTTAAGTCTCTCCCTTCCTCAGATAATACAGTTGCTCCTTTAATCCTAAAAATAAAACCAAGTGAACAACGACAAAACAAAACCTTCCTTCATCTGGTATTTCATTCTAGCACCCTGACCTACTTTCCCGTCTTGTTTGAGATTTTCTGTCCCGACTTTTTCACTGTTGTCACAGTTGCTCCTGACATTCGGGATGTGAAAGCACACAGCACTGTCACTTCTTATGATATCTGCACGGTGACTGACCCCCCTTCTTGTGGAGGGGAGCAGGATGTCCCTTTAAGCTCCCCAGGCCCCACCCCCCGTTCTGTTCATGGCTCTTCCTTTTGTCTGAAAGTTCGGCTTAAATTCTAACTTTCCATTAACACAGTGCTTGGAATTCTTTCCTTGCCCGGGGACGGAGGCAACACAACACTTTCTCTCCTTGGCCTTTGGAAAATTTGCCCCAAGTGGCAAAGTAGATCAGGCTTCATCTTCTGGAATGGGGAGGGCTCAGGAGATGTCCCATTTTGACCTTCGCAATGAGGCCAAGCGTCCGATGAGGACGGCTGTTGGAGCTCAGCAACCTCCCTGCCCAGACTGGCACCTGAGCTTGACAGGTGTTGGAGGCCAGTCTCTGAGGTTGGCTCTTTAGATATGGACCTGGTAATATTGGCTCACCACCTGGGATTAGGACAGAGATAGATTTCATTGTATCTGGGCTAGTGGAGGAGTGGGACTGTGAAAGGAGGCGTTTTGTCACCTGATCCAAGAGCCCCTCTGGGGCTTCATTCTGGCTAGTTTTGATGCGCTGACAAGCACCAGAGGATTCCAGGCATCCAAGCAGAAAATGAGGATCCCACCCTGTAACAAGCGAGTGGGTACAAAACGCTTGAATTATTTAATTTATAGTGGTTGGTTTAAGAGAGAAATGACCTCTGCTCATTCTTCTAGCTTTTGAAAAATAATGGAGTCTTCAGATGTTTACATTTGTTTCATTTATCTTTTCAGCGAGCATCTGGAAGACTTCGTGGACTTTATTATCTACGTAGGGACAACGATCGTGCAAACAAATAGCTTTAATAAAATGTCCCATTAAATTTAAAATGGATTTTCTTCAGTTAAAAAGCTACAAGGAGCCTTAAAAGTGAGAGTTAACGCAACAAGTGTGGAGTGCTCATTAATAAATGAAACACCAGCTCAATAGTTGTACAATGATGGCCAAACCTGGCTGTGTCAGTGTCCAGAGCAGGGGACTGGGGTGGCGCCTGGGAGCAGACTTTTCTGCCAAGGTCTTTGGGGGATTCCTATGTATCTCCAGGTTTGATCATCCACGCAGTTCACTCTTGGCCTTCATAACTGGATTTGACATCTCAGTGTCGTCTGACGGCCTCTCCCCATCGCATGCCCTCTGGTTCTCTCCTCTGGTTTTTCTCAACCTTTTCTCCCAGTTATTTCTTTTCCTCCAGCCATGTATCGGTTTTCTATGACTGCCACAAAAATATTGCCTCAAATTTAGCGGCTTGAAACCACACGGATTTACTGTCTTATAATTTTGTAGGTTAGAGATCCCACACGGGGTTTGTGGGGCTAAAATGACGAAGTTGGCAGGTTGCATTCCTTTCTGGGACTCTAGGGGAGAAGATTTCCCTGCTTTTCTAGCTCCGGAGCCCTGGGCTCCTGGCTGGCGAGTCTTCCTCCTGTTCCATCCTCTGACCTTGTTTCTGTAATCACAGCTCTCTCTGACTCTGCTCCTGGGCCCTCCTCCTTCATTTTTAAAGCTCATTCTTTCCTCTGTCTCTCACCTCCTCGTTTCCCTCCCTCTTCCACTTGTATAGAATTTCACGATTACCAGCCTGTGCAATCCACAGTGCTTCAATCTCTGTTTTAAGGTCAAGGGATGAGCTGCCCTAATTCCCTCTGCCGCCTTGATTCCCCTTTGCCATGTGTGATATGAAAGGTATAAACAGTTGTGCCCAGAGACAAAAACATAGCAGCAGAGGAGAAGTTTAGGTCAGCTTTATTGAAAGGGGAGGATGACCATCTGGGCAGTGCAAGGATGGCGTCTGTACCCAGGGACAGTTAGGGACCACTTTTATAAAGGGCGGTAGGGAGTGGGCACATTCCACAGGTTGCCAAACATGTCAGGGTTTTTTGGTGCAAATTTCTCAGGGGGTGAGCCAGCCAGATCCTTTGTGTCTTTGTCTTAGGAGGAGAGAAGGAGGAAAGGGAGGGGGAAGGACTTGTCTGTGGCTGTGTTAAGCCCCCCAATATCATAAACTATTCCCAGATTCTGGGGATTTGGACTTGAACCTCTTTGGGATGGGGCATTCTTATTCCAGATTCTAGCCCACTTTGGTCAGTCAGTTTGGGTTGCTGTAACAAGATACTGGCGACGGGGTGGCTCATAAACAGTAGAAATTTATTTCTGATAGCTCTGAGGCAGGAAGTCTGAGATCAGAGTATACCCACCATCAGGTTCTGGAGAGGGCCCCCTCCCAGTTTGCAGACTTGACTTGACTATCCTCAAATGGCGGAAAGAGAGCCAGCTAGCTCTCTGGCTTCTTCATGCAAAGGCACTAATCCATTTAAATGGGGCCCACCCCATGACCTAATTACCTTCCCAAATTCCCACCTCTAAGTACCATTACATCGGGGTTGGGATTTCAACATACGAATTTTGAGGGAATACAGGGACCTAATCTAATCTCTATAATGTAACTCAGGTCACATTGGGTCTCTCTACTGCATAACATCCTTTAAGGGTTTCTAGTAACCTACAGGATGAAGTCCAAAGTCCTCAGTAAGACCTTCCCTGTCTCTCATGATATGGCTCCTTCTTACCACTTTCCCATATTGCTATCTGACATTCTGGTATTATGGAAGATCAATTGCAACCCCTGCACACATAATGATGTTTAACCCTTGTCCCTGTGCATTGATATACATGGAGACCTACTCACCTTTAAACCAAAGCCAAGGTCTTACTCTATAAAGTGTCCCCCAACTCTTTCCTCTCTGTACTCCCAGCTATCACTGCGTTTCACTTATGGAATTTTTTTTTTTTTTTTTTTTTAGAGATAGGGTCTTCTATGATGTCTGGGCCAGTCTCAAACTCCTAGTCTCAAGCAATCCATCTGCCTTGGTCTCCCAAAGCTCTGGAACTCCAGGCATGAGCCACTGTGCCTGGACTGCTCATGAATGTTTGACTGCACCTGTCTCATGTGACTTTAATTGTTTGTTCACATGAAGTCTCCCAACTTTCTCATAATCTTTGCATTGTGAGCACTTAGCACAGGGCCCTCACAATGAATATGCCTGGTAATATTTCTGAATGAACAAATGAATGAATGAACTCATCGTAGACAGATGGCATCTGTCCTATTTATGATCAAGATTACCCCAAGGAGGTGTAATTCTTTGATGAGTTTTTCATTCCTCTCTTCAAATAAGTTGCTATCTCCCACCAGCTGCAGATGCACTTTGAATGAATTAAAATGCAGAATTCAAAATTGGCTGCCAAGAAATGCCAGTTCATTTCCTTTCCAGAATAAAGTGATTTTTCCCCATGACCCAGACAAAACAACCACCCTTGGCTAATGTTACATAAAAAGGGAATTTTTTTTCAGGGAAAAAGTAACCAGAGTGTAATTTAACTTTGTTTCCTCGGTGTTCCCCAGGTGTTCCCGTCCAGATGTGAAGCTTCCTTTCTGGTGTGCGCAGGGGAAAGCCACGGCAGGTCAGGTGTTTAATCCCATGGTGACGCCATGTGAGGAAGTGCCCGCACCCTGTGGAGCTTGCAGGCTTCTGCAATAAAGTCATAGATCTGGGCAAGGACCACGGTTTACACAGCATTGCTCTTTCTGACACAGAACAGATTAGTCATTCTAAAATGGGAAGAGCAGGCACAGAGGGGTGCTTGTCTTCCTGGGGAGCCCGGCCAGCAAGGCCTGTAGACTGACCAGCAGAGTCTGCCTGAAGAGCAGCCCCAAGGGCAGCCGCACGGTCACTCCCAGTCTGCAGACACCAGGTGCAGGGAAGGAAAGCCAGCTCCTGGGCCCACAGAGTTACCAGATGGCATCTTTTTTGAGAGGAAAGAATGAACATTCGTGCATGAACCGGGTCATGCACTAGATGCTTTTAAAAATACATTTCATTTGTATTTTTCAATCTCTATTTCACAAACAAGGAAAGCATGAATCAGCAAGTGAATCCTAAGACTGTTTCCAATTGTTTTCTATTACAAATAATTTTACAATAAACATTTTTTTAGACATATCTCCTAATAGACAAATGAGTTTCTCTAGGCTGTCCTAAAGTCCTCTGAGTAAAACCGATGGCCACAGGACACGTGTTTCAGTGATGTCACTAGATTTTGCCGGGTTTGCCTTCCAGATTGGTTGACCAATTTACATTTCTGGTGGCAATTCATGAGAGTTTCGACTGTTTCACGTCTTTGCCACAATTTTATCATTAGGCTGTTCAGTTTTGGCCAAGCTCATATATATATATGACATAATCTTATTGTGGTCTTATTCATTACATTCTTAACAGCTGGGCATACCTGTTCCTTTTATCTATTGCTGCATAACAAATTGGCTCCAAATTTAGCTTCATAAAACAACTGGTTTATTAAGTTCAGGAATTTTATGGATCACAAATTCAAACAGGTAAGAGCAGAATGTCTGCCCCAGGACGTCTGGGGCCTCAGCAGGGACACTGGACAGCGGGGAGTGACTCAGTGGCGGGGGGATGCTGTTGTCTGGAGTGATCTTTGCACACACTGTTCTGGGTCCAGTCCTTAGAGGCAGATGTCGACGAACGTATCCATGGCTTCTCCATGTGGCCTGGGCTTCCTGACAGCATGGCACTTCAAGACAGTTGAAGTTCTTCTATGGTATCTCAGGCCCCCAGATTAGAGCATCTCAGTAAACAAGTTTAAAGCTGTGTTGTTCTTTTATGACCTAGACACACTGTCACCTCTCCTGCACTGTATTGGTTAGAAGCAAGTCAGTAAAGTAAGCAAGCATTCAGAGGAAGACAACAGATGTAGTGCCCACTTCTCAGCAGGAGGAATGTCAAGGAATTGGCAGACAGGTTTAGAACTGCCATGATGTCCCACGAGGGTTGTTTGGTCATTTCCCCTAAAATAACATTCACTTGACAGGGTGTACTTTGTTTTTGAAAAACACTACCTTTAATTATATGTTGTTCTTACCTTTCATATTTTATTTTGTAAAAGTGTTTTAAAAGTTTACTAAAGGGTAACAGCCTCAAGGAAGAGAACGACTTTGCCTCATAATAACTTTTAAATCCTAAATAGTAACATGGATTCCATTAAGACGATTCATTATGAATCTACATATTGGGAGAAATAAATATTTGAGTTTGGTGAGTTTCCACAAGCAGAGGAAAAAGAAAAGTGAGAGGAGGGAAAAATCGCACATCTTTGAAAGCAGGATTTTGCAGGCTTGGGCAATCATTTACCCCTTGTCTGGGCTGTTGGTTAGAGGGATAATTTCTTGATTACATCTACCTCTCTGATCAGCCCCTAAAGTTTGGTGGGTTCTTTTATTTTAGTGAACATCGAGTATTTTGCTGTCTAACCGGCACGTCTTTCTCTGGAGAACTACCCCCCTCCCAATCCATACAATTTTGGTGAGCCTGTTAATCATGTGTTTCCCCTGGGTCAGCCACAGAGGCAGGCTCTGGCCCAGGCTGGACAATTAGAGTCCATCTCGGGGCTTGGTATGGCACAGGACAGACCTCCTGCTTCATCTGGGACCAAAACTCTTCTGGAAGTGTGAGCCTGAAGCGGGTGGCTGGTGGCCTCGTTTTCTGCTGCAGGGACAGTGCCCACTGGGGATGAAGTCAATTCTGAGGAATGCAGGGCCTCAGGGGCAGAGAGACAGAGACAGTGTTCTGAAAATATAGTTTAATCTTTAGATCTTCTTGCGACAGAAGTTCACCCCTGGACTTCCCAGTCACGAGCATCAACTGTCGCCCTGATTTTGCTGAAACCACTTTGCATTGTATGGGCTGCCACTTGCTGGGGAGGGCGCCTTGGCTATTATCAATTCCAGAAGTACAAAAGCAAGATTCAGAGTCTCCTCCCTTAGCAAAAATTGGTACCATTTACACTATTAGTAGGAAGTGTGCAAGACCAGTCCCAAAGAAATGACATGTATTACAGATGGAGAGCAAAGTGAGGAAAAAAATGTTGGTGGCATACAGCCTGCCTTCTCACCTTAGAGCTAGTAAAACCTCTGACGAATAGACTGAATTGGGCTTTAGGTGTTATATACTCACCTGCTCAGCAGCTTGTTTATTACAGGAGGAAAACTTTTGTTTGGTCAGTGATTATCTTCTGAGCTCTGGTATAAAAAGCAATGAGGTTATCAACAGATAAGTAAGGGACAAAGAAAGACATTGCTTCTTGAATAAAGGAGGCTTTTTCTGGATGCCTGTTAACCATGTGATTGATTCACAGAGAACAGTCCCCACCTAACTCAGGCATGTGCTTCCTGTCTTTGACTCAATATTAATAGGAAAAGCTTCAGTAACAAGTTGGTTGGTTGTGGTCATTGAGTGTGTGTGTTTAGCACATAGAGTAAAGAAATGGGCAGTGAAGACCTGAGTCGTTTTTCCCCATATGACAGTGGTCTGGCTGTTAAAGGAACGAATGGGTCTTATAAGCTTGAGACATGAAGAATGAGATAAACATATTTCTTCGTGGTGGTAACAGTACTAGGATAGCCATTTCAGAGATAGCTGGTAGATTGTTCAAAAGCGTATGGTTGATACCTCATTTTCAATTCTGAAATTAAAGGGTCAGGATTTCTTTGAAAGACTGAACTCTAGTAAAAATGGTTTAATTGCTAAGAATAGGACTTTTAAAATATTTATCTTTTTAATGAATAAAAGACTCTAATGCTCCGTTATTAGGCATACTTATTTTCAATTACTTTATCATTATAAAGAAGAAAATTATTTCAACAGAGTATGAAGGAGGAATTATGAATAAACTCCAAACCCCATGCCACGGGTAGAAACATTCAACAGAGTATGAAGGAGGAATTATGAATTAATTCCAAACCCCATGCCATGGGTAGAAACATTACATTTTTCTCCCTTCATGCATCGAGACAGAGAAGAGATGGAGAGATAGAGAAGGATGTAGTTGGGTAGCACTGATTTTATAAACATCATATCATACTTTTTAATAGAAGGTATTTAATTTTACTTATATCATAAAATCCAATTTGCCAGAAGGAACTGAAATGAAAATAATGTAATCGAATTTAAAACAAGAAAAAGTGGAAGCGAAAATGGAAACTGCTGATATATGCTCCTTTCTCATGAAAGGATTACAAAATCATAAAAAAAATCAAGAAGTCAGAGTTATTATTCAATCCCACATACTAATTTTAGACTCTATTAGTTGATTTTCTTCTATAAAAGGAATGGAAGTTATAAGTCTTGTATCTGCTTGCTCACTTCCTTCTTCTAATGGTGTCACAGGTAAGTTTGCCAAGGTCTAAAACATTTATATTAGGTTCGGTAATTGTAATTATCACAGTGGCTTATGGTTAGATCTACATTTAGACAGGGTCAGTATTTACTATGAGCTTTATATCACTGCTTCTCCATTACAAATCTCTACTGTGATTCATATCTACATGGATGTGAAGAGGCCTTAGGTTTTATATTCTCTTCTCTTGATTATTTAGGGGAGTCTGTTTTGTGCCTTTAAATTAAATGCAACTTGGCTGGGTATAATATTCTTGGCTTATCCTTTCTATTTCCTAGAACTATATAGCTATTGTCTAGCCATCTTTCGGCACCGATTATTATTTTGGAGACTTCTGGAGCCAACCTGGCTCTCTCTTTACCCTATGCCCCCAGCCTTACGGGGTGGCTTGATTTTTATGCATAAAATTTTAATGGTTGAAATTCAAAACCTTCACCAGAGTATGGCTTAGGCTTCAAACCTTTATATCAATTTTTCCAGAAAAGCAGTGTTCTTTCAGTATATAAATTTAGTTCTTTGATTTTAGGGAAGAAGTTTTCTATATGATAGATTTGAGTATTTGTTCTATTTCTCACATTAGTTTCTTTATTCAGAAATGCCAATAGTGGATCATTTTTGGTCTATATCCATTACAATCTCTGAATTTTCTTTAATCTCCTTAATTTTGGCTGGGCATCCATAGCTCAGTGGTTAGGGTACTGGCCACATGCTCCAGAGCTGGTGGATTTGAACCCAGTCCAGGCCAGGCCTGCTTAAAAAAAAAATCCAGGCATTGTGGTGGGCACCTGTAGTCCCAGCTACTAGGGAGGACAAGGCAAGAGAATCGCTTGAGCCTAAGAGTTTAAGGTTGCTGGGAGCTATGATGCCATGGCACTCTACTGAGGGTGACAAAGTGAGACTATCTCAATTAAAAAAAAAATCTTTAGCATCTTCTTCTGCATTCACAGTAATTATCTCAATGTAATAAAAGCTTTTTCTGAATGTTAATATGCCCGTGTCTTTAGCCCTCACTTACCATTGTATATTTCTATCCTGTATCTGGCCTGCGGAGATCTTTATCTGGTTGAGTACAATATATGTCCTTGAAGATAATATGAAAACATTCTCTAACAAAGCTATGTGTTTGGGAAAGGGCAACAGAGAGAAGGAAAAAGGATTTGTGAGTTTTCAAGTTTTCCTGACCAGAATTCTATTTTAAGTCTTGGAAGCTGTTCTGTATCTATTTGATTTCTCATTCTTAATGATGATTATTTTGGAGTTTTCTTTCTTTTTCTTTCCTTCAGATTTCCCAGGCGTGGTCTTTTGTTTCTGGGACCATTTCCTTTTTCCTGAAATGGAATTTTAGAGGTTCCCTAATGAGAATCTTTTGGTAGAAAATTGTCTCTTTTCTCTAGAATGGAATTTATTTCACTGCTGTTATTTCTTCTCTTACAGTGATGGCGAGGATCCTCCCGTCCAATCAGAAGACAAGTGGTGATAATGGAAACATCAATCAATGTCCAGTCCGGAAGAGAGAACCCATTCTAGCTATTTCCACTGAGATTTGTTAACAGAAGAAATTATTAGGTGGTGGATGAACAGGGAGTTAAACAACTATACTTCGGATAACAAAAATAAGGACTAGTCACATTATTACTAAGATGTTTATAAATTTGCTAAAAATTAAGACAAACACTGGAATGGTGAAATAACACAAAAAAGAGTGACAGCAGGGTGCTCTATCAGCACTGGGGCTGTGGATAAACAGGAGGTAGGGCTCACAGAGCTCAGGGACTGGGGCCACCCAAAGAACAGGGACCACCATGGTGACCAGAAGTTGCAACAGTGGAGAAGCCTAAGAGATAGTTCAGAAAGCAGAGAGAGAGAGAGAGAGGGAGAAAGAGAGAGGGAGAGGGAGACAGGGGAGAGACACTATGATTTGCCCTTCCTTCCATCTTTTACCATTACTTCCAGGACTGTCTAGATGCCAGAGGGATAGAGTTCCTGGGGCTAGAGACCCCCACCCTGAGACTTTGCAATGAAACAATAGTGTGCCTGAGATTTAATGCTAAGTAAACAAAATGCAAAACTTCAAAGACATTAATTCTTTACCTTCTGGAATCTCATGCAAATAAGAAATGGTTTCTTTAGTGATAATCTTTTTTTCCTTTATAAGCTATTTAGCATCTTAAGAGGATACACCTAGATGGGTGGCTGTGTGTGTTAGTTTCTCAGTTCTCCTTGCAACTTAAGGGCCAGTTGCTTAGAGGATTTGCGTCTGCAGCTTAAGAGTTGTTTGCCCTGTAAATTCTTTCCTTTCCATTTAGAATTGTTAGATAATTATCACATCTCTTTAAGTAAGTTCCCTTGTTTGTTAAGTTTTCTCTCATATTTTTCTCTTTTTTAATGCTATTTCTCAGACGTCCTAGACTATATTCTATAGGAATCTTCAAGATTGTTAAACTTTGATTATAATCATATCTATTCTAAAATTATTTTTCATAATTGTTTTTTAATCTTTACTGAGAACATACATGTAATGTACTCATTTTAAGTATACAGTTGAATAAATTTTGACAAATGTTTACAACCAAAAATGCTTTGTGTTTATGTTGTTGAGTGTATCAGTAGTTTGTTCCTTTTCATTGGTGTATAGTATTTCATCATATGGATATACCACCATTTATTGATCCATTCACCCATTGCTGGAGATTTGGATTGTTCTCAGCATGGGGCTGTTATAAGGCTACCATGAACATCCATGACTTTGTGAGGACACATGCTTTCATTATCTTATATATATACCTGAAAGGGAAATGGCTGGTCATTATGGTAACTGAATGGTTAACTTTCTAGCAAACTCCCGAACTCATTTCCAAAGTGGTTGTTCCACTACATTCCTGTTAGCAACCCATGACAGTTCTAGTTGATCCATATCCTTAGACACATGATATTGCCAGGCTTTTAAATTCCAGTCATTTTATTGGGTATGTAGTGGCATTTTATGGTGGCTGTAATATAGATTAATTACCAATCCTGAGGGAGGATTCCCCACTATATGGAGGACAGCAAAGACCTTCACTAGGCCAACCCACTGCATCTTGGGCTACAGTTGTACCAATTTGCCTGAGTCTGGAGAGACAGAACACAATCACACACAAGTTATAGGAAGGTAGCTCATTACTTACAGAGAGATGAATGACAAGAAGTTGTCTCAGATCCGATGTGTGACCCTTCCCCAGGCTGGAGCAAGCTGCCGGGGCAGACAGAGTCTCAATTGCATTAGCCCCACTTGCACTGCCACAGAGAGATGCTAAAAAGGGGTTTGCTGAGGGCTACCTCAAGGGCCAACAGGACTCAGCAGGCATTCTTTGAAGGACACCTTGTTCACAGGGGAAGGAAGAGCAAAGCCTTGGCTGCCCCAGGTAGTTAGTTCCCAACTTGAGATGTTACATCCCCGGGAGGAGCAGGAAGTAGGCCAAGACAATTTCAAGCAGTTCCTCCTTATATCAGGATATTACATTCCTGGCACATTCTGTGGTTATTCCTAGCACATACAGGAAATGTGGAGAAGGAGAAATGGGTCAGTCCAAGGCCCATTTCTCAGTGTCTTTCAAGATTCTCAGAGGTGACACTGTTACACAATTAATGCTCTAACGATGTGCTTGTAGACTGACTGCACAGAATGCTTCAGGAACATCTCAGTTTAAGCCTTTGTCCTCTTTGAATTATGAAACATTTTCTCTACTTCCATCTTTTGGATACTGATATTTTCTACTTCAAATGACATTATTAAGTGTGGTAGGCAGAATAATGCCTTCCCTTGTTTCCCAAGATGTCCTTGTCCTAATCTCCAGAACCTGTGAATGTGTTAGATTATATGGCAGTGATTTTCAACCAGTGTGCTGTGAAAATTTTTAAAAGAACATCAATTAAATTATTTTTGAAAGAAGTTCAAAGCACGGTATATTCTTTTGTTAACTCTTTTTTTGGATTGCCATAATTTAAGGGTGCTGTGGAAGTTTACCTGTAAGTTCAAGTGTGCCTGAGATAAAAAGTTTGAAAAATACTGCTATGTGGAAAAGAGGAGCTAGGGCAGCAGATGGAATTAAGGTTGCTAATTAGTTGATCCTTACTTAGATGAGCCTAGCTTATCCAGGTAGGTCTAATAGAATCACAAAGATCTTTAAAAGTGAAACAGGATGGTAGAGAGGAGATGAGAGGATGCTGCTGGCTTTGAAGATAAGGAGAGAGAGAAAAAAAAAGAAGATAAGGACAGGAGCCTTCCAGCCAGAAGCTGGAAGAGACAAGCAGAGGAGTTCTTCCCTACAGCCTCCAGAAAGGAGAGCAGCCCTGGATTTAAAGATGAGACTCCTTAGATCCCCAGAGCTGTAAGATAATACATGTACGTTGGTTTAAGCCTCTCAGTCTGTGGGAATTTGTTAGAGTAGCAGAAGAAAACTAATACATTAAGGTAAGCATTTGCTGAACAGTATTAACCCCTGGAGGTGATGGGCCAGCCGGGTATCCCCATCAACCTTCCAGCCCCCTCCCACTTCCCTTTTGGTCATTTCATTGTTAGCATTACCGTTAGGAGTTGGGCAGAGAAATCCAAGTCCAGGAATCGGTGTGCTCACTTCTGTGTTGTCTACTGAGGAGAGAGCTTGATGCCAAAGACAAAAGCCTGACTCGGAGCCGGTAGTGGTTTGAGTCACTCATGCTTTCCCCAGCTCTCAGTATCTCGGTAGTTACTGTTTCCTGCTTATATTTCAGGAAATAGAAAGAAGATAGTGCAGGGCATTGAAGCTGGTGACCGCACTGATCTATCTAGATGTAGATAGACTGATAGACTGCGCCTACGGTAAAGCAGTTCTCTTTGGGCCAAGTATAGAGCATCTGAGCTCTGTGGGCATATTAGTTTAAGAATGCCAAGACAAAGTATCACAGACTTGGTGGCTTAAGCAACAGAAACTTTTCTTACAGGTCTGCAGGCTAGAAATCCAAGATCAAGATGGTGGAATTGGCATCTTCTAGATGGCCATCCTCTCCAGTCTTCACAGGGTTCTCCATTCGCCTGTGTGCCATGGCCTAATCCAGTGGTTTCTCAACCTGTGGGTTGCGACCTACAGGAACTGTATTAAAGGGCCGTGGCATTAGGAAGGTTGAGAACCCTTGGCCTAATCCCTTCTTGTAAGGATGTCAGTCCTATTGGCTTGAGGCCCACCCGTAGGATCTCATTGTACGTTCATTACCCCTTTAAAGCCCTTACCTCCAAATACAATCACGTGCTGAGGTAATGGAGGTTGGGACTTCAACATGAACATTTTCTTTGTGACTCAATCCAGAACAGTGGGCACAAAGACTATGAAATAAGCATACAGAAAATCTTCAGAAAAGGTGAAATAAAAATAAGCACGTAACTTCATGTTTAATAGTTGTACGTAAGACAAAATTTTGGTTAAATAAATTTCAGATGATGATAATTCTGGAATGAAGACAAGCTCAGATCTTTGTAATTAGTTTCCTAAGGAAATTCGAACTGGAATTATCTATAAAGCCCTGATAATGATAAAATGAAGCAAGGGGTGGCATAAAATTAGTAAGCTCCAAGTT